>CM076574.1:1398851394-1399057376 GCA_034641835.2 Pinus albicaulis | reverse complement strand
CAAATCAATACTTAGTAAAATTTAATTTTAAAATTTTTACTAAAATATGTATTTGATTATCATAAATATTTTAGTATAAATGATATATTCACTATACTATATTCTGGTTTGACATAATTATTATGGTTAATTAATTTTGGTTATTTAGATCAATTTTTCAAAAAGTCTCACCTATAGACAATTGAATAATTATGTATTATTAATATAGCCATTCATGGTTAATTATAGTCAGCTAAATTAGTTCATAAAAGAGCATATTTTATGGAATACAATTATTTTGACAAATTAACCATGTTTAATGAAAATCAATTTACTCAAAGAATTTTTGAACCATTTTCTGATTTAGTTTCTGATCTAATTTGCCTATAGGGATTTATGGAACTCTTCACCATTAAAATGCCTCAAAGGTTTTTGAAAGTGATTAATTCATATAACTAAGGAGGATTTTAAAAGTGATTAATCCATATATGCAAAAAATTGTCAAAAACTCTAAAAAATAAGACTTAAAATCTACTCCCTTAATTATATTAATAATAATTAACTATATTTTATTAAAATTAACCATAGAGGTTTACATCTACCCAATAAATTAAATTGAAGTTTTCACTCACCAAATCTCTTATGCCCTTTATGATTGGCCTTTATAGTTTAACTCATCTTTCAAACTACCTGGTGGAAAGCCTTCGTCCTCTCCAAAGCAGAATTTTTTTTTTTTTTTTTTTGGGTGGCATCGCAGAAGTACGATGAAAATATTTTTCCATGCTTTATCTAACCAACTACGTCCCTACTAATATATTTATCGGAAGCATGTCGCATCACATTCTGCATTGAATACCATATGAACCGGCATTATAAGTGAGGTCATTTTTGTTTGTGAAATTGGTAGTTGTAAAGTTGGTTATGATAGCATAGCTTTGGGCCGTGTTTGTCAATTCTCTTCCCTATTTGTGAATGAATACGAAGTGTACCATATATTCGTATTCATACACTTTTCCATTTCTAAATCAAAATTGCCGACGCGCCACCTTTTTCCTTGCTTTTCCTGCCTGCTGTATGCATTTCATATACGGTCAGTAATGATTATAGGTTCCACTTGATTGCGCATTACGATTATTACATGTTTCTTAGGTGACTGTCGAAACCAAGTTCCCCCAAACCATAGCTTGTAGGGACGTTCATAATAAACAAACAAATTAAAGACAAACATGTTTACAAACCTTGAGTAGGGACCGAAAATTTCACCAAAGGAGGTCGACAAAGTTAAAAGAAAAGAAAGATTTTACTAAGGCCAATATAAATTAAAAGAAAGAAAGAAAATAAAAATAAAATGTAAAAGATGGTAGGGACATGCTAATCGTGGAAAAAATCTTAGCATGAGTTTTACTTTTGTGATATGATCATCACTCGGTTTTTTAGAACATGATGTTCCATTACATTAGAAAAGAACTCTTGATGAGAAATAAAGTGACTAACATTAATAGGTGATAAACTTGCTACATCATAAAGGGAAAGTTATAAACCTTAGGCTATGTGTGGAAATACAAGGAATCACAAGAAGAAGTAAAAGGTGCATAAGAGGGGTGGAAAAATCAAGCTGAGTTGGTAGCTCATGTATCCAAAAGTGCTCCTTCCTTATGTCCATATACTCAGGATGTGGACACCCCCATTTGTTGTCTTTTTGAACACGACACTTAGCTATGAAGTCTTCTCCCCTTCATTGTCACATTATTTCCACAAACACTTATTGATTGAGAGGTTGACCTTGGAATTTTCACTTTCCCTTAGGGTTGGAAGCACCTAATAAATTTGGCTATTAGCCACCTCTACCAAAGTAGGGAACACCTTTACATGACTTGGACTAGTTAGAAACCAGAAGGTGATCCTTGTTTGAAGTATCAACATGCCCTTAATATTCACGTTTGGTCCACTTAGGTGTATTATTGATCTTCGTCTCTGATGGATGGTTTCTTTCACTTGAGTTCATGCTTTTCTTTTCAGGTGGTGCATAGTAGCCCAGGCCTTGGGGGAACCCACTCCATAGGTACCTAGGCATTCCATAGAAGCATATGGCCTTAAAAAATGTAATTTTGAGATATTGAATCCTTTTGACAACATGAGAAGATATTACATGTCCCTGAGTACCTCCAAGACCTATGGCATGGTCAAATTTGGCCTATATTTGAGTATTCTTTATGGTGATGCCCCTAGACCCATTTTTCCCTAAGGACGACCTTGACACAACTTGATGTGTAGGAGTTGATTGAAAGCCTAAATGAGGATGGTATCTCATTGAGAGACTAGGGATGGCTTGTTGTACAAGAGTAACTCCTAAGCTGGAGAGAAGGAGACTAATAATTTGAGACCCATGGAGACCACTTGATGGTGCCCTAGCAGCACTTGGGGTCCCAAAGGGGGTTTTGAAGACTATTCTTCAAATTTTGGATCATTTTTGCATCTTCACACATTTTGACACCGAAACACACCATAACATGATATTTTAGAGCCCTAATTAGCCATGATGTCAACATTTCGAGAGGCTATGGCTCATGTGTGTCGGCTAATTTAGTCTATTTTTTCATTAGCTAATGGGTTGACTTGTAAACGAAGTTAATTTATTGTTAAATTTGTTTTTTGGGGCTTAATTAGGCTAAATTAGTTAAGTTGAACCTCATATAGATAGAGGTTAGTATTATTTCATTTGGATCAATTATGCCCTCTTAGATATTTCAGCCTAGCTTAAATTGGTCTTATATCTTATGGAGATGTGATCTGTTGCAGATTTTTTCTCATGGAGCTATTTTTGGTATTGGAGATGTCATTTTAGAGTAATGAAGGATTGATTCATGCACCTATCTTGTAATTTATCTTATATTGGAATTTACTTTATGACTATTGCATGGAATGGTTATTGTCTAAGGTTTCTATGTGCTAATAATTATTGAAAAATTTTCAATGGAACCTTGGAAATAGTATTGTATGAATTACTCACCATATAATTTGTATGGCAATCCCATGAGTGAATCTTTAGATTAATTCTCCTCATTGACTTTCCTAGCTCATAAAAATGATAGATATGGTTGAAACCTAGGGTTTCATATTCTCTTACTCCTTATTAGGGCTTAGTACTTTTTTTATCCTAATTAGGTATCCCATAGACTTCATCACCCAAGTTCAAGGCTTTGGGCTTGTCCACATTGCTGATCACACCAAAATCTCTCATTAAATCTCACTTTTACTCCCCAAAGTTTAATTTCAACCTCTTAAGGAAATTCGTTAGCTAGGGTTAAGGCATTTATTTCAACTATGTTTGATTATGTTTCCTAGTGGAGGCATTCAAAACTTGGTTGTAAGGGCCCCTGGGAAGTTGGTGTACCAACTAACTACCTCTGAGTTTGCAAGCCTTTTGAAACTTCATCTTCTAGTGTTAGGGCTTTCGACCTCTACTATTATTTCCTGTAATAGAATTTATGAATGTGTATAGCCATCATCTCTATCCCTTTATAGATAGCTATCACCATTCCAACAAAATTGTGTTCTACAACATTATGTTATTTTACTTATCAATAGAAGTTCAATTTTCACTATATTACTATGCTATTTTCTATATTTCTCTATGTGTGTTCCATTTAATTTTCTTCCTTTCATTTAATTTCTTATACAACCTAGATCACAAAAATATATCATATAATATATCAGCAAAAAAATATCATATTATATATCAAATTAAAGCCATAGAATCCCTTTATCAAATTTGGATAATTTCGACACTAGTTCCTTAAATGTTACACATACTCTTGGACATTATAATTCCATAAATTCCATATATATATTTTTTTATTATTAATAAGCATAATTTTTTTTGGGTGAAGTAGTATGATGCTAGCACTAATAATTCTTTATGAAATTATAAAATTCTATAATGGAGAACCATTATTTAGTAGATTAAACATAATATCATATCAGTAAGAGAAAAGGTGTTGTAAAATGAGATTTAAATCCCAAATAAAAGATAAAATTTAAATTAATATATTAAATAGTTAATTCCATTTCATTCATTTTATCCTTTTTATACTATATTAAGCATCACTATGAATATACTTCAAATTATCAAGCTATTTTTTAATTCCATACAATAATGAAAAAAATAATGATAAACTTATTATAATTATCCATCCATATTATGGAAAAATACCCCATGTGGACAAGTCACCGCTCCCTTAGATTTTCCATTTAACTCGAACAACTTGTACTATATACTACAATATCTATTTCCTATATATCTAATACAATTAATATTAATACATTCTATGTCAAGGAAGAATATGATCCTTGTCTTTCACTTGGTGTGGTGTCCTTGCACAATCATGGGGATGTGGCTCAAAGGTCTACCTCTAAATCCTATTATCTTCTCTCTATGCATAAGAATACCATAATACTAATATCAAAATTTTACAAGCAATAGGATTGCAAAATATATTTAGAATCTAATCTTCTCTAACTTGATTTACTTAAGGATGAACAATTGTACCATTGAATTACAAATCAAATTAAATACAAATTACATTTGATGGGAAAAACATATGGATATATACTCATGAAGTTATAAACATTACAACAACCAAACATTTACCTTGAGTTCCTAGTTGAAGGTTCCTCTTAGTCCCTTTCTTCAACTCCTTCTTGGCCCTCACACAGATATAAATATTATGATCTTAAAGAGTCAATTTGAAGTTTAGCATCATAAGTTAACCATGAAATATTTCTTTGCTTCTCCTTTTGGATGCTTCCTTATATAGATTGATGGGGTGGGAGTGTGGGATAGGGAAGAGGGGGAAGGATAGGGCATATATGTAGAGCTATACAAATTAGTGAACTCTAAGTCCAATATGAGTTCCCAAGCTCACAATATGAGGTATCCAACTCACTAAACATTAATATTCATGAAAATGGCTAAATATAAAAATATCTAGGGATAGTTGCATGATGCAAGAGTTGTGACCATTGACCAATGATGTCTTTCCAGTGGTAAAATATGTAATGAGTTGCATCTTACTAAGCATGTGAGAATCCATCTATTGAAAAATGAAACAAGAAATTAAAAAATTGTTGTTTCCTTGATTAAATTGAAAAAATTCAAATTTCCACAACAAGAGACAACTTGGATGTAGTTAACTGAGGTGATCTGGCTCTTGTCACTTAGTTAGCTCAGTAAATTTGAGTTGGAGGAGTTCAAGTCCATTTAATCATGTGTGATTGATAATTTTTTGAAATCAAGGTCATTTATTGCAAGCTGTTTTTAGTTAAACTAGTTATAACTGTTGGAGGAAATATTGTAAGGTTAGTTGTGGAGTGGGACTTCAATAAAACTAAGTGCTCATCTAATTAACTAATTAATCAACCAAAAATAGCTAGTGCATGAACATAATTTGAGTTCTCCAGTTGTGGAGGAGATTCCAAGGAAGTGTAATATCAATTGTAGACTAGTATTGAGTGTACAAGTGTTGCATGAAGTTAGATGATAAACCCAGGGAATTGCAAAATCCATTTTGGAGAAATTCCTAAATAACAGGGGCCTAATTTCTCAAGGAATTACACAAGGAAATAGGGGCTCAAGCAAAGGAAGAAATTGACTAAGTCTAGGCCATATCTTCTTAGTGAGTAGAGAGATAGGTTGTTCACTTGCAAGTTGTGTTCAGTTGAGCAAAGAAATTGTAATAAATCTTTATTGATCAGATTAATGTAAGCAAACATTGGGTTTTTTAGAAGATTGCTTTCGCCATAAAAAATATTTTTTTCATTTGTGTTATATCTCATTGCATGTTTTTTATTTATGTTCTAAATTGTGAATTGATTTCCACGTAGTAGTAGAGTAGGTTTGTTTCTTGTAATTTTTATTAAAAATTCATGAGCAGTTACAACTATACATCATAATTCCTACATGGTATTAGAGAAGCATTCACATTATAGAAAGAATTTTGAAGTTGTTTCTCAGGAGGTTCGAATTTGGAGTTTAGTGTGATAGGATCTCTTTAGAGCTAAGAAAATGACCTTCAATGGATTGAGGCTAGAGTATTCCTTGGAAGGAAACTCTAATTTTGTTGCATGGAAGGATCACATGGAGACAATATTGGATGAATATGGAATGATATAATAAATTAAGGAAGATGTTGCAAAACCAACAAAATATGATGCCCAAAACCTTTCTCAATGGAAGAAATATGTAGCCAAGGTGAGGAGAATAATATTGGAGGGAGTACATGATCATATTTCCTTAAATATCCATAGAAAAGAAACTCCATTCACAATGTGGAAAGCACTAACAGAATTGTTTGAGAACAATAGTGACCATAGGAAGATGGTGCTCAAGGATAAATTTCGAAATATCAAGATGCAGATGAATGATACTATTCCATAGTATATGAATAGGTTCACACAATGTTGTTCTAAACTTGGCAGGGTCAGTGTTAATGTCCCCAAAGATGACTTGGTAAGCCTAACCCTTCTGGGCCTTCCCAAGAGTTGGAATAGCTATCAATATTCGTTGAATGAGAGGGATAAACTACTGAATTGGGAATGTTTATGGTCTGATTTGGTACATGAGGAAATAAGGCAGAAAACTAGAGATGAGATTTCATCCAAGGGTGACGATGAAAAAAATTTGCATTGGTTAGAAAGTGAAATAAGAGAAAATGGGAGAAATCTCAATCCAAACCAAATTATAGCCAAGGGGGCAGTAATGAATATTTTTCCAAAGTTAAATGCTTCCATTGTCATGAATTCAGGCACTACGCCACGAAGTGTCCACACAAAAACGTAAACAAGAAGACTTCATGAGGAGCAGCAGGTGAAGCCTTGGCTTCATATTTCGAGCTTGAATTTACCCTTATCACATGCATGGCTAGTACAATGATGGAGAACACACGATACCTAGAATCAAGTGTATCATTCCACATGACAGGGTGTAGAGATATTTTCAGTGACTTGGAAGAAAAATATTTGTAGATGCACATTGGGTTGGGGGATGAAAAAAAGTATAACGCAATTGGGGTTGGTATAGTCACCTTTCAGAGGGAGTTGAGCTCCCCTCTCCGGCTCAAGGATGTCAGGTTCATTCCTGTCCTAAAGAAAAATCTCATCTCTCTTGCAGTTTTGAAAGATTGTGGTTATGATGTGATATTTAGCACAGGAAAGGAATTCCTGAGACACATATCCATAGGACATGTGAAGCATATCAGTGTTTGTGTGAAGAACCTATATAAGATAGATGTGGAAGATTGTGCTACATTAAGTACTAAGGTGGAGGAGGTGCAAAGATGCGATGCCAGTGAACCTTGGCATAGAACACTAAGCCATTTGAATCATGGCACCCTGAAGATTATGCAACAAATAACCACAAGCCTCCCCAAAGGAGCACTTGAGAAACAAGATGTATGAAAAGGATGTACCTTGAGGAAGTATAAAAAATCCACATTCCATGATTAGGAAAACAAAGCACATGCAATTCTAGAGAGGATCTAGTCTAATGTCTGTGGACCTTTCTTGACAACCTCCAATGCCAAACACAAATTGTTAGGTCCCTTATTGTTGTTAGTGTAACCCCCTTATTGTTATTATCGTACCCCTATAACCCCCATATTGTTATTATTGTGCCCTTAAATTATTATTGTTAGGTTAGCTAGGATTACATTGTGGCCCCACTAGGATTACATTGTGGCCCCACGGACTCCTATATATAGAAAGGAGGTTTTGTAATTTGTATCATCCAAGAATTGTTCATTCATGTAATGTATTGGAGGTTGCCCCCTCGAAGTGGCTTATTTCTAAGGCGTTGATATCTCTTTTCTTCTATTTTTGGAGCTGGCTTCACAACATTTGGTATCAGAGCTTTGGATTCTAGGGTTTTGCTACTCCAAACAGGTCATCGTGGAATTTTTGCTATACTATGACTCATGAATATGAACAATTGCAACATGATCTATCAAAATTACAAGAGCAAGTCCACCAAATTTTGCTCTCACAAAGAGCAACAAAAAATGAAATGGAAGTTTTGAAGAAAGGCGTGGAAGGGAATATGGATGGTTTGAGGAATAATATGGATGGTTTGAAGAAAGGCATGGAATCTAATATAGATGGCATGGAAGCTGGCATGGAATCTAAGATGGATGACATGGAAGCTAAGATCGATGAAAAAATGAAAGACAACATGGAAAACATGAAGAATGCTCTAAAAGAAGACATGGAAGTTTTGACAAAGTTGATACAAGAAATTTTTCCTAATGTTGAAAAGATAGTAGAGGAAACTCATGATGAGAACAAAATAAATGTTAATCGTGACTTCATACACTAATGTTGGTGGGAAGAACCACCATATTCCAAAAATGGATATGAGGAAGGTTGATGGAAAGGATCTTGTAACATGGGTAGTACAGATGGAGCAATATTTTGATCTCCATAATGTGCAAAACACATAAAAGGTATGCATTGCAACTTTACATTTAGAACAAAATACATTTGTATTGCATTGATGGCTTTGCTCCCGTAAAAAAATTGTCACTTGGTCAATTTTTACGGAGGAAATGATAGCACATTATGAGGATACAAAGATAAACACCTTCTTTAGCCAATTGATAAATCTCAAACAAAAGGGTTTAGTGGGGGAGCACATTGAAGACTTCCAAAAATTGAATATAAGGGTAACTGATATTCCAGAGGAACACAGGATTGATCTCTTCATAGGCACTTTAAAGGATAACATCCAACATGAAGTTCGCGTTTTGGAACCTGATTCATTGGAGAAGGCATTCGGGTTGGCAAGAAAAGTTGAATGTAAAATTATGGCGACAAGGAAGCCTACCACTCAATTCTATAAAGAAGGAAGTGTTGCTACGCCTAGATTTCCACAACCTACAAGGTTGACACCACAACAATTGGAAGAAAAAAGAGCAAAAGGGCTTTGCTACGGTTGTGATAGAAAATACACTAAAGGTCATAAGTGTGCTGAGAAGAAATTATTTTACATAGATTGTGAAGAGGAAGAAGAAAATGAACAAGAAGAGGATATATACCAGGAACCAGCCCTAGAAGAGGAAGAAATGAATCCGACCATATCGTGTAATGCACTGGAAGGAATTACCACTCCTCAAACTCTCAAGATAGAAGGACATATCAAGAAGAAAAAGGTAATAGTGTTGATTGATTCAGGTGGCACCCATAATTTTATTCATTGTAAGGTAGCCAAGGAATTAAATTTTTTCCTATACCCAGCACCACAATGTCAGGTGATGGTTGCAAATGGAGGAACTATAAATCTCTCTGGAAAATGTCATAATATCAAGCTAACCATGGGGGAATATGTATTGACTAGTCCAATGCTTTCCATTCCTATGGGAGGTGCTGATGTTGTACTAGGAGTACAATGGTTACAATCTTTGGGGACGGTAGCTTTTAATTTTCAAGAACTTTTCTTGAAAATTTTTTCAGAAGGAAAGGAAGTCGAATTACGGGGTATTGCGGGGAAGCCAGGAAGGATAATAAGCTCTAATGTCATGACAAAGCTTCTAAAGAAAGAACAGCGAGGCGTAATTGGACAATTATGCTCACTAGAAGTTCCAACATCAAAATCATCTATTTTTGCAGATCTCCAACAAGTCTTGGACAATCATTCCAAGGTGTTTGAAACTCCCAAAGGACTCCCACCTATTCGTGATCATGATCATGCTATTCATTTGATTCTAGGAAGTGTTCCACCAAACATCAGGCCTTATAGATATCCTTACTTCCAAAAGAGCGAAATTGAACGTATGATTGCAGAAATGTTAGAGGCGGGTATAATTCAACCTAGTCAAAGTTCTTTCTCTGCTTCTGTAGTATTGGTACACAAGAAGGATGGATCATGGCGAATGTGTCCGGATTATAGGGAGCTCAATAAGCTCACCATTAAAGACAAATTTCCCATTCCTGTGATTGATGGATTATTGGATGAATTACATGGAGCAATTTATTTTACCAAGTTGGATCTTCGTTCAGGATATCATCAAATTAGAATGAAGACTGAAGATATTCCAAAAACAACATTTCGAACTCATGAGGGTCATTATGAATTTTTATTCATGCCTTTTGGCCTTACCAATGCACCTTCTACATTTCAAGGGTTGATGAATTCCATTTTCAAACCCTTCCTTAGAAAATTTGTGCTAGTATTTTATGATGATATACTAATCTACAGCAGGTCTTGGAAGGATCATGTTGAACATGTTGACAGGGTGCTCAAACTATTGCAGGAGAAACAATTATATGCAAAAACATCCAAATGTTTCTTTGGAGTACAAGAGGTGGAATATCTGGGTCATATTGTATATCACGAGGGTGTTAAGGTAGACCCTAACAAAATTAAAGCCATTAAGGAATGGAAAGTCCCCACAACCATAAAGCAGTTGCGAGGATTTCTCGAGTTAACAAGGTATTATCGCAAGTTTGTTAAGAATTATGGGAGAATAGCAGCACCTCTAACAACATTATTGAAGAAAGATGCATTTTCATGGACTCCTGAAGCAACTAAGGCCTTTGAAAATCTTAAAGAGGCAATGTGCCTAGCACCGGTCTTAGCTATGCCGGACTTCACAAAAACCTTTATTGTGGAATGTGATGCCTCAGGAAATGGAATTGGTGCAGTTTTAATGCAGGAAGGAAGACCCATTGCTTTTGAAAGTCATCCAATCAAAGGAAAGTATTTACAGAAACCTATTTATGAGAAGGAAATGTTAGCAATACCGCATGCACTAAAGAAATGGAGAACTTACCTAATGGGAAGACACTTCAAGGTAAAAACTAATCATGATAGTCTTAAACACTTTTTGGAACAAAGACTATCTTCAGAAGAGAAGAAAAAATGGGTCACAAAGATGTTGGGTTATGACTTTGAAATAATCTAAAAAAAATGGAAGCTTAATGTTGTTGCAGATGCACTCTCAAGAAAGAATGAAGAGGTGGAAGCATTTCTTTGTTCCATTTCTATTATCCTACCAGATTGGATAACCAAAGCAAGAGATGAATGGAAGAAGGACAAAGAAATATGGACACTCATTCAAAAGAAGAAATAAGATCCTAGTACATATTATACATTTAGTTGGAAAAATTATTCTTTATGGTACAAAGATCACTTATATATTTGTATGAATTCCCAACTAAAACAAAAGATTCTTCTGGAATTGCACACTTCTCCTTTAGGAGGACACTCAGGATTTTTAAAAACTTACCACAGGGTGAAGAAAGATTTTTTTTGGGATGGCCTTAAATCTGATATTCAAAAGTTTGTGGCGGAATGTTTGGTTTCCCAGCAGAATAAAGTGGAAACAATTAAGACCCAAGGACTTCTACAACCTTTATCCATTCCAAGTCAACGTTGGGAGGAGATTTCAATGGATTTTATCACAGGTTTACCTAAGTCCGAAGGAAAGAGTGTCATCATGGTGGTAGTTGATAGACTTACCAAGTATGCACACTTTTGTGCATTATCTCATCCATTTGAAGCAAGTACAGTTGCTACTACATTTATGGACACAATTCAAAAGCTACATGGAAACCCAAGGGTTATTGTGAGCGACAGAGATCCCATTTTTATTGGAAATTTTTGGACGGATTTATTTTCTTGTTTGGGTACTCAATTAGCTCATAGCTCATCTTATCATCCTCAATCTGATGGTCAAACTGAGATAGTAAATAAATGTTTGGAAGGATATCTTCGTTGTTTTGTATCTGATAAACAAACACAATGGGTCAAGTGGTTACCTCTTGCTGAATGGTGGTATAACACTTCCTTCCATACTGCAGCAAAAATGACCCCATTTATGGCACTTTATGGATATCATCCACCATCCATCACATCATCTTTAAGGGAAAAATCGAAGGTTCAAGCAATGGAAGATCACATCGAGCATCAGCAAGAATTTCTCCAACTCTTAAAGGATAACCTGAATTTGGCACAAAATCGAATGAAACAACATGCAAATCAACATCGCAGCGAGAGAAGTTTTGATGTAGGAGATTGGGTATTTTTACGGCTACAACCATACAAACAAATGTCCCTCAAGCAAGCTAAGAAGGATAATAAATTATTGCCAAAGTACTATGGTCCTTACAAGGTGTTGCAAAAGATTGGTACTATGGCATACAAATTGGAGCTTCCTGCTTCTTCACTAGTGCATCCAATTTTCCATGTTTCATGCTTAAAGAAGGTTATAGGTGAAAATCTTTCAGTTCAAACAATATTTTCAGAACTTGATGAGGAAGGAAAAATAATATTGGAACTTGAAGCGGTCATGGAAACAAGAACTCGACAACTACAGAATCGATCAATTTTAGAGTATCTCATCAAGTGGAAGAACTTACCCACTGAAGATTCTACATGGGAAGATCAAGCATTGAGGAAAACACTTTTTTGAAGGAGAGGGGCATGTTAGATCCCTATATTACTAGTATAGTCCCTTATTGTTGTTAGTGTAACCCCCTTATTGTTATTATTGTACCTCTGTAACCCCCATATTGTTATTATTGTGCCCTTAAATTATTATTGTTAGGTCAGCTAGGATTACATTGTGGCCCCATGCACTCCTATATATAGAAAGGAGGTTTTGTAATTTGTATCATCCAAGAATTTTTCATTCATGTATTGTATTGGAGGTTGCCCCCTCGAAGTGGCTTATTTCCAAGGCATTGATATCTCTTTTCTTCTATTTTTGGAGTTGGCTTCACAAAAAAATTATTTTTCTCATTTTTATTGATGACTTCTCATTGAAATGTTGGATCTTCATGCAGACGATAGATGATACACTCGAAATTCATAGAATTCAAGGCAGTGATTGAGAAAGGAAAAAAAAAGAAAAGGTGAGGGATTTCAGGAGTGATAATGGAGGTGAGTACGTGTCAAATGAATTCGAAAACATTTGTGCAAAATAAGGCAATCGATGAGAGTTGAAAACACCCCACAACCCAAAACACAATGGGATGGCTAAGAGAAAGAATCATAGAATCTTGAGAGCAGTGAGGGTGATGTTGCATGACCAAGGCCTACCAATGTACTTGTGGGGAGAGGCATGCAACACAATAGTCTATTTGCAGAATTGGAGTCCCCATCATATTCTAGGCATGATTACACTATATGAGGTTTTCTCAGGGAGGAAGCTAGATTTGTGGCACTTTAGGATTTTAGGAGCCTCTATTTACTACCATATATCCAAAGAATGAAGGAAGAAGATTGATTTGGCAATGAAATTAAGGGTATTTGTGGGTTACACAGAAAATCCTCACAACTATCATGCGTACTTTCCATCCCTCAGAAGGAGAGTTATGTGAAGGCATGTAAAATTTGATGAGGAGAAAGAGATGTGGTGCTCTATTGAGAGGGAGCTTCACATCCCATTAGAGGAGTATCTTTAAATCCAAAGGAGGAGCCTCATGAATTTGTGGAGAAGCCTCAAATGGAGTAGAAGTGAGTTGAGACAACCAACGAAGTATAGTCATCTAGAGAAGGAAGAAAAAGCACTAGGGAAGTTGATAGAATTGTGTAGGATGTGAGGGATAATATGGGAGACCCCTCAAATTTGTGCAGGAAGAGAAGGTCACCTGATCGATACAATGGGTACACGGATCTAATGACTTATCTTGTAGAGACTGAGCCATACTCTTTCAAGGAAGAAGTAGAGAAACCTGTATGGGTTGATGCAATGGTGGAAGAGTATGAATCCATTGTAAAGAATAATGTTTTGGAAGTGATCCCAAGACCAATAGGTAAGTCAGTTGTGGGTTAGATATGGATATTCAAGGTAAAGCATTCAAAAAAGAGAAGCATAGATAAGTATAAGGCCAAATTCTTGGCTAAGGGGTATTCTCAAGTTGAAGGAATTAAGTATGCAAAGACCTTTGCTCCTGTAGCAAGGTACTCATCCATTAGATCATTTATTTCTTTGGTTGTGCACATGGGGTGGAAGATCCACAAAATGGATGTAAAAAAACATTCCTCAATGGAGTTATTGATGATGAGGTGTAAATCAAGAAAGCTGAAGGTTTTGAGACATTTTATTAGGAGTCTCATGTGTGCAGAATGAAGTGAGCATTGTACAGCCCCAAAAAAGCACCCATTAGAGAACTTCTAAGGTCTAAAATGGGCCTCCTAAGAAAAATGTACAACCAAAACAAACTTTTTAAGAACCAATAGGATTCAAAATGATGATTTCAACCATGGGGGATGATTCACCAATTTTGGGGTAAAAAAGTAAAAATACAAAAAAATAATAAAATAATAAAACCACTTTTTTAACTTGTATTTTCAACTTATATCCCTAAAGTTTTACTCAAATTTAGATTAGGAGAACTCATTGGATGGAAAATTTAATTCCTCATCCAAGGAGTGTTGGGTGTGGAGCCTAATTTCGTTCCTGATTTAGAGATATTTGTTTCAGCCATTGGTATACCGTAGGAATATTGTACACCCATACACGCAAGGGGGCTCCGGGGCTAGTGGTCCCTCGGTAGGGGTTTTGGGGGCATCACCCCTGAAGCTAAAAATAGATGTAAAATTTACTTGTAAAATATTGTAATTTCGTAGTCAATCTGGGTCTTTCATTAGGCATATGATCTGACGGTAGAAGTTATGTCTAATGTATGGTTTTTTTCGCTAGAAGGCAACCCCTCATTTTGGATGAAGGTATTGTATTGCAGCTATGTATTTGATGTGTATGATGAGCAAGAAATAGAAAGGGGGATTGTGTGAGAGAGAAGAGAATATCACAGCGAATCTGCTGTAGGTTGTGTCTCTTCATCTTGTTGTAAAATATAAAGGAAGAACTGGATGTTTGGGGTGGACATAGCGAAAATTGGGTGAACCACATTGTTACACCAATTTTTGGTCACCTAACCTATTACTATTAGATGGGCCAAAGTACACCATGTAAGACCATTTTTACCCTAAGTAAAATTGCTTTCACTATGAAAAATAACTTAGTAATCCAGAATTTATTAAGTTGTTTATGGTCTAAACAGGAAACCCCATGAGAAAATATTGAATAAATCCATATTTGTTTGATTTTTTTCAAGGGATAATTAATTAAACAACAGATTAATTAATATTCCTGGTCATATTTAACCCAAACAGGAAAATTGATTAGATAAATCGCTATTTATCTTATTATTTTCTATGAATAATTATTTAAGACATTATTTAAATAATATTCCTTGTTCAATTTGACTAAATCATTTATAAATAATTGAATAAATCACTATTTATTTAATTATTACTCAACCACATTCTCAAAATAAAAAATAAATCATTTATTTATTTATTATTTATAGATAAAGGGATTTGACAAAATTCAGATTCTTTTTCCCTCCAACAAATATAATAAAATATTCCATAAAAGTTGGACCTAAAGTTGGTTAGTTATATTTTAATTATGCACCAATATCTAGAATAACTCAATATTTTGTTATAAATAGAAGGGTTTTTCCATTCAATCACTACCTTTGTTGCCTAAATACCACTCTGGATCTATACTTTTGATCTGACTTTGATCCTCCATCATTGTCATATTTTGCTACCATTTTTCTTGTGAGCTCCCTTTGAGTTCCATTTTTGTGTGGGTTTTCTATACTATCAAGAGACAGAGAGATCTGAAGCACTGAGGATATACAAGAACCCATCCCATTGAAGGGGACTGGTAACATCTTTCTGTGTTCCCTTCGAGGTGTCATAAATACAAAAATTCTTTAAAAATATTCTTGTCTTGTTCATTGGATGCATGGTGTAGCTCTTATTATTTGTTGCTTAATATCTTTAACTGCATAGATCTGGAATTTGTAGCATCTGTCTTGGTCAACTAACTGCATATCTAAAGAAATTGGTAGCCATCTTTGATGTTAGGGTTGTTTGTTATGCACAACTAAAGTGAGATTTTTTCCTATGCTTGCGATTAGAATTCACACTAACACACGTATATCTATGTCTCTTGTTTTATATGTTTTCTGTGTTTGTGTTTCCGCATATTTTATGTGTTCCATTTATTTGTCATATATAACTTTTTCTAACAACTAGTATCGGAGTTGAAGGTCTATTTGGCTGATAAACTCGTAGGAAAGAAGGGTTCCTGGTTCGAGTGAGAGAAATGGAAAAAGATGGTAGGTTTAGGGTCGATAAATGTAACGGTCAAAACTACCTATTATGGAAGATGAAGATGAAATATTATCTGTATCTGAAAGATCTGTACCTACCATTGAGTGGAATATCAAAGAAGTCATCGAGTATGATAGATTCAGAATGGGAGATTCTCGATAGAAAGGCACTTGGAACAATACAGTTGTGCCTCACGGTGTTGGTAGCCTTCAATATTTCGAAGGAAAAAACAACAGATGGTTTAACTAACGCATTGGTGAAAATATATGAAAAAACCTCGGCCTCAAATAAGGTATTTCTTATTAAATGTTTATTTAATACGAAGATGTTGGAAGGTGGATATGTTACTGACCATTTAAATGAATTTAGTACGGTTACGAGCCACTTAAGTTCTGTAAGGGTAACCTTTGATGATGAAGTGGGGGCTCTATTTTTTTTGTGCTAAACTCAAAAAATTTGGAATGGTTTAGTTATGGTAATTATTAACTTTGTCTTTGGATCTAGTACTTTAAAGTTTTATGATGTTGTTGGTGCCATCCTTAGCGGGAAATGTGATGGAAAAGCTCTAGTGAGACATCGGGTAATGCTTTGAGTGCAGATACTAGTGGAAGAAAAATGTAAAGTGGAAAGAGCTCAGGATATCGCAGTAAATCAAGGAAAGGAAATTCCAAGTCCAGATTGGGGATATTTTGCTGGAAATGTGGAAAGAAAGGACACCTGAAGAAAGATTTTAAAAATCGGAAGGGAAAAGAAGGAGACATGCAAGAAGAAAACAATCATGAAGGAAATGTGACAGGTGATGCGGTACATGATGCTTGGATTATTTCTTTAGAAAATGTTACTAATTCTTGGGTGGTAGATTCAAGGGCCTCATTCCATGCCACACCTAATAAGAAATATTTTCATGACTATGTTCAAGGAGATTTTGGATAGGTTTTTCTGGGTGACGATAAACCTTGTAAAATCATTGGAATGGGTAAAGTTCTTGTAAAACAGCTGAATGGAAACCAATGGTTATTAAAGGAGGTAAGGCATGTTCCAGATCTCAAGAAAAATATGATTTCAACAAGGCAGTTAGGCGGTGAAGGTTGTGTGACAAATTTCACAGATAAAACTTTGAAGGTCAGTAAATGAGCCTTGGTAATAGAAAAAGGCCAAAAGGTTGGTACATTGCATTTATGCAATGGTATTTCTAACTATGTTAATGATTTAACTTCGAGCAGATGCAACATTATGGCATCATATGCTAAAACACATGAATGAGAAGGGAATGAAGATTCTTCACTCAATAAATTTGTTGCTAGGTTTGAAGAATATTGATTTGGATTTTTGTGGGAACTGTATTTATGGAAAACAGAAGAGAGTCAAATTTCTCAGAGTTGGGAAAGAAAATAAGAGTGAAAAATTAGAGCTTGTGCATACAGATGTATGGGGACCTGCTCAGGTATCATCTCTCAGTGGCTCTCGTTATTATGTTACTTTTATTGATGATACAATTATAAAAACTTCGATTTATTGTATACAAAATAAATCTAATGTATTTGATACTTTCAAGAAATGGAAAGACTTGGTTGAGATTAAGACAAGAAAGAAGTTTAAGTGTCTGAGATAAAAAAATGGAGGTGAATATTGCATCAAAGAGTTTGATAGGTACTGTTTAGAGCATGGAATTCACATAGAGAAGAAAGTTCCAAGAATACCACAAGAAAATGGTGTGTCAGAAAGGATGAACACGACGATCATGGAGCGTGAAAGGTGCATGAGATTTCATGCAAGATTGCCTTTACAATTTTGGGCAGATGTTGTAGACACCATTGTTTATTTAATAAACATAGGGCCTTCAAGTTCCTTGGATGGTGGTATTCTAGAGGAGGCATGGACAGGTAAAAAGGTAAACTACTCCTTTTTAAAGCCTTTTGAGTTGTGAGGCCTTTGTCCATAATAATAAAGAAATAGAACAAAGCTTGAGGCAAAATCAAAGAAATTTACCTTTATTGGATATGGTGTTAATGATTTTGGCTATCACTTATATGATTATGAAATTCACAAAATCATTAGGAGAAGAGATGTAATTTTCAATGAAAAGATCTTGTATAAGAATCAGTTTCACAAAAGGAAATAGGAAAAGAAAATAAAGAATACACAGTTCTTGATGAGATCACAGAAAAAGTAAATTTGCTTGAAATAATAATAATCAATAGCCACAAAAAAAACAACCACCACCACAACAACAAGCACATCAAACACCTGAAAGTAGTGTTACATGATCTCCCAGGATAATTAGACCCCATGAACGATACTCTCCTTCATTATATTATTTATTGTTCACTGATTCTAGTGAACCTGAATGTTATGAAGAATCAATGAAGGTCGAAACCAAGAATAAGTGGGAGCTAGACATTAAATAAGAGATGGACTTAGTCAGGTTGCCTGCAGGTAAAACAACATTGCAGAATAAATGGGTTTACAAGCTAAAGGAAGAAGATGGAGGAAAACAGAGGTACAAAGCTAGACTTTTGGTGAAGGGGTTTTCACAGAAGAAAGGTATTGACTTTGATGAAATATTTTCTGCTCTTGTTAAGATGACTTTGAATAGAACTATTTTAAGTCTTCTAGCAGCAAAATATTTTCACCTTGAGCAAATAAATGTAAAGACAAAATTTCTCCATGGATATTTGGACGAAGATATCTATATGCAGCAACCACAAGGATAAGAGGTCAATGGGAAGGAAAAATTAGTGTGCAGGTTAAAGAAGAGATTGTATGGCTTAAAACAGGCTCCAACGAAGTGGTATCTAAAATTTTACAGGTTTATGTCTGAACAACATTATAATAGATGTTACTCTAATCATTGTGTTTATCTGATAAAGAAAAATGATGGAAGTTATATTATATTGTTATTATATGTAGATGACATGCTTGTTGCAGTATCTAAATGCAATAAATAAATGTGCTCAAAATAAAATTGGAAAATTCATTTGCAATGAAGGATTTGGGAGATGCAAAACAAATCCTTAGTATGAGAATAACAAGAGACACGAAAAATCGCAAATTAACATTGTCTCAGAATGAGTACATACAAAAGGTGTTGGAAATATTTAATATGCATAATGCAAAACCAATTAGTACACCTTTGGCTATCCATTTCAAACTTAGTAAGGAGATGTTCCCCAAGACCAAAGAATAAATGGATTATATGTCTAAAGTTCCATATGCATCAGCAGTTGGAAGCTTAATGCATGGAATGGTCTGCACAAGGCCTGATATTGCACATGTAGTGGGAGTTGTAAGTAGGTACATGAACAATCAATGAAAATAACATTGGATGGCAGTGAAATGGATTCTCAGATATTTGAGAGGTACCACAAATCAAGAATTATGCTTTGGTGGCTCAAACATTGCTCTATAGGGATATGTTGATGCATTTATGACAGGTGATAGAGATAATAGGAGGAAAACTATAGGGTATGTATTTATTGAAGGTGAAAAAATTGTCAATTGTGTTTCAAAAATGTAAAGTGTTGTTGCAATTTCAACAATAGAAGCAGAGTATGTTGCTGCTACAGAGGCTAGTAAAGAAATGATTTGGTTACAAAGGTTATGGATGAATTGGGTAAGAAGTAGGAGATTGGAAGGTTATACAGTGATAGCCAGAGTGCCATTCATCTTGAAAATAACTCAGTATTTCATTCTAGGACTAAACAAATATATCTCAAGTACCATTTCATATGCTTAGTGTTGGAAGATGGACAATGGAAGTTAGAAAAGATACACACTAGCATGAATCCTACAGATATGTTAACAAAATTTGTAACGAGGGATAAAATGAGATTCTGCTTAGTTTCAATTGGTCTTCAAGTATGATGATGAAGATGAGAAATAGTAAGGTCCAAAGTGGATTCATTTTCCAAAAAAGGGAGCAGCGGTGGAGTTTCTACAATCAGTCTCCAAGTGGGAGATTGTTGGGTGTGGAGCCTGATTTTTTCCTTGATTGATAGTTCTTTGTTTTAGCCAGATGTATACCCCAGGAAGACTGTACACCCCTACACCCGGGGGATGCATGGGGGACTTGTGCCCCCCACATGGGTCTGGGGGGAAGGATCCTACCCGGTTGGGGGGTCTAGGGGCTAGCAGTCCCCCGACGGGGGTTTCGGGGGAAATGCCCCCGAAGCTAAAAACAGATGTAAAATTTCCTTGTAAAATGTTGTAATTTCGTAGTCAATCTAGGTTGTTCATTAGACGAATTATTTGACGGTATAAGTTATGTTTAATTTAGGGTTTTTTACCATAGAAGGAAACTCCTCATTTGGGATGAGGGTATTGTATTTCGGTTGTCTATTTCATGTGTATTATGAGTGAGAAATAGAAATGGGGACTATGAGAGAGAGTAGTTAATATTACAATGGATCTGTTGTAGGTTTTGTCTCTTCATCTTGCTGGATAACATAAAGTAACGATTGGTTGTTCGACGTGGAAATAGCCCAAATTGGGTGAATATCTGTGTCTCTCTTGTTTTATATGTTTTATATGTTTGTGTTTCCACATATTTTATGCGTTCTATTACTCTTTCATATATAATTTTTTCTAGCAAGGAATACCTGTGTCTCATACTTTCGATGGACCCTACTACACGAAAAGTGAGAAATGCATGAAAACACATGATTCCAATCATGTTTGTCATGTATATCTTATTTTTCATTTTACAGTGTCTATTGAAAGTATGCAACATTGGTACTCCTTTGATGAGGAATCAAATGTTTCATCCAAGAAGTGTTCCCGCTCGAAATTTGAGTAAACCCATAGCGAGACAAGTTGAAAATATGAGTTGAAAAAGTAGTTTTTTATTTTTTCCCTTTAAAATTTGATCATGTAATCTAAAATTATTTTATTATTTCCAATATTATTTCTTAATTTCCTAAGGAGGCCCATTTTAGACCTCAAAATTCCCCTAATGACATGTTTGGTACACTAGTATCAATATATATCTCACCGGTATGGGCTTCACCAAAAGTCAAGCAGCGCAAACATATATAATATCTTGGTAGAAGGTGAATTGCTCATTATTCTCTTATATGTTGATGATTTTATTTTAATTGGTGATGAATAACAAATTGGATCTTGCAAGGAGAAACTTGCAAGATAATTTAAAATTAAGGACATGGGTCTCATGCATTGCCTCCTCACGTTGGAAGCATGGCAAGGCAATGGGGAACTATTTTCCTCATGTTGGAAGCATGGCAAGGTGATGGGGAACTATTTGTGTCTCAAGGAAAATATACAAATGAGATAATACATATATTTCGCATGGATAGTTGTAAACCTGTGGAGACACCTCTAGGAACCAACTAGAGGAAGGAGGATGCCATTTCCAGTGAGGAAGTGGATGCTACCATGTATCAGAAGCTAGTGGGTTCACTAATGTACCTTGTGAAAAAATGACTAGATATGTGCTATGCAATAAACTGGTTGAGACAAGATATGTTTAGGCCAACCAAATTATTTTGGAGGTTTACGGTACCTCAGAGGCACTAACCAATTTGGACTATGGTAAAAAAATATAGAGGGAGTGAATATTTGTGGCTTCATAGATGCAGATTGGGTGGGGAGTCCATCAGATCGAAAGAGTACATCATGTGGAATTTTCAATATTGGGTCCACATATGTTTCCTGGAACAGGAGGAAGCAAATATCTCTAGCGCTTAGCTTTGTAGAAGCATAATACATGTCTGAAAGTCAATCAACATGTGAGGTGATTTGGATGAGAAATATAATTGTGTGAATATTTGGTCAGATGACGGATCCAACTATAATCTAATGTGATAATAATATTTTCATTAAGCTCTCTCAGAATTCTATTTTTCATGATCGGTCCAAGCATATGGATATGTGATATCTCCATTTGCGGGATTGTGTGTAGAGGTGGATAATGTTGCTATAGTACATTTTGAAAGAGGAACAATATGTTGATAATTTAAAAAAGGCTTTGTAAAGAGGGAATTTCAAGTTCCATAGGTGCAGTTTAGGGGTGGTTGATAGTCCCTTTGTTGCTGAGAGGGAGTGTTGAAAAATGGAGCAAGAAATTATCATTTTTTTTTCCTTGATTAAATTACAAAAATTTGAATTTCCGCATCAACAGACAACTTAGATGCAGTTAATTGAGGTGACATGTCTCTTGTCAGTCACTTAGCTCAGTAAATTTGAGATGTAGGAGTTAGAGTTCAGTTAAGCATGTGTGATTTCTAATTTTTAGCACTCAAGGTCAACTATTTCAAGTTGTTTTTAGTTAAACTAGTTCTAAGTGTTGGAGGAACTAGTGGAAGGTTAGTTGTGTAGTGGGAGTTCATTCAAACTCAGTGATCATCCAGTTAACAAATAAATCAACCCAAAATAGCTAGTGCATGTACATAATTTTAGTTCCCCAACTATGGTGGATATTACAAGGAAATGTAACATTAGTTGTAGGATAGTATTGAGTGTACATGTGTTGCATGCAGTGAGATGATCAGCCCATGGAATTGCGCAATCCATTTTGGAGAAATTCCTAAATAATAGGGGCCTAGTTTCTCAAGGAATAATGCAAGGAAATAGGGGCTCAAGCAGAGGCATAAATTGACTAAGTCTGGCCCAAAACTTATTAGTGAGAAAAGGGATAGTTTATTCACTAACAGGTTGTGCTGAGTTGATTAAATCAATTGTAATGTATATCTATTCATCATATTAATGCAAGCAAGAATTTGGGTTTTTTGTAGATTCCTTTCCATATAAAAAATAATGTGTGCATGTGTGTTACTGGTGTTTTAAATTTTGAATTGATTTTGGCAGATTAGTAGAGTAGGTTTGTGTCTTGTGATTTCGATTAAAAATTCATGATGAGTTTCAAATCTACATCATAATTTCTACACCACCACGCAAAAACAACTTGAGAATTCAAAGAAAAAATAGTCTCTCAACATGATATCCATAATATCCCTTCAATTAATCTCAAATAAGATAAATAAATCTATAATAATCCCCTAATTAATATATGAAATTAATATGCATATTTTATTACGATTATAAAACTAAATTATCAAAACAATTTAAATCTAGTCATATGAAACTCCTTCAAACAATTATGTATTTTTCAAATAATCATATATTCACTTTGTAATTAATCAATAAAAAAATATTTAAAATACTTATTATCACATTTTAAAATTAATCATACTGATTTGGTTTGAATGATTAATATTTAATGAAAAATATGTATTTAACTTGTAATTAATTAATAAAAATACATTTAAAATTTTTCATTTTCACCTTTTAAATCTACTATATTTGTTAAAACAAGTTAGACCTGCTCTTATAAGTTTCTTGAAATGATCCATATTTTAGGAAATTATGTATTCACTTAGTAATTAATTAATAAAAATTAAATATTGTCATTATGAATTTCAAACCAATTATATTTACATTATCCAATTTTACATTTTTTTCCCTCTAGGAAAAATCGTAATTTTCATTAATATAAATAGTGAAAATTACATGTTGTAAGTGCTATATATCATGCAAAAGTGTGACTGATGATGAAAAAAAATGATCAGAAGGTGTGTATATATGTACTATAATACATATACATAACATGTGAAAAATATAATAAACTAAGTCAAGTCCATGATGGTTCCATCTGCGCTGAAATGTGTCTATAGGTTTCCATGTACCAAAAAAAGTATTAAGTAAGATAAGAAAAAATGTCAAAATTTATGTCACTGTAGAGATACTGAATCACGTGTTGTCTTAGGGAAGGGGCAATGATAGTACTGATAATTATCGTGCCCATGTTGTTCGATCACATGCCATTATATCCTACGCCTGTTGCACGCCCTCTTTGGATAGCCTGTCAGAAAGTGTGTTACACTCCCTATAAATATTTTGAGCATAAATGAAGTCAAAATGATATTTTAGCATCAAAATCTCATCCAATATGCTTTTGAGTGTGTGTGTGTGTGTGGCATGAAGAAATTTGATTAAACCTGTCAAAAACTAGGTCCTTTGAGTCACCAAAGACTTGTAGTTGTCAACAATTTTTTTCAATAGATAATAGAAGGACTAACTGAATAATGTGTAATTCTACAAAACAAATTGTGCCCTATCCCAAACCTACTTTTATTTCAAAATGATGAGAGTCATTTAGGTGTAGAAAAATTCCCCCACCACACCCACCTTATTGTGAAGCTCCATCAAAGTATGGCCATGGTTTTATGTGGTCAGTAGTTTTCATGAAGATGACTCGAGGGAAATGGTTTTGTTCTTCATCTAGAAGGAGGTTATATATTACTATGATCTATGAAACAATAGTTTCAGGGATGAATATATTTTCCTATAAAATCTACCAATTCTTCCCTATCCATATACCCCAACAAGTAATCAGAGGGATGTTCCATATGTCTTTAGGAGCAACCTCGTTCTGCCATTTCTTCCAAGCCTGGATTATATTTTCACCCTGGCACCTAATGTTAATTGTTAATCCTTGATAAACCCGGTTCCATACCTGGCTGGTGTTGGGTGTTGTTTTTGTACATTTTTCCTACAATTATCTTCTTTATTTTACCTCATAACCATAACCAATGGGAGTATCTTTACCCCTTTTTCCTAAATTTTTACCCTAACTTGTGTTATTTCTCCTTGCTTTTGTTACTTTGCTAATTCACCAATTATTATGATCTATTATACATTTTTATCAATAATTGATGGTGAATGTTTGGATAAGGTAGATGGTCTTTGTGTTGTCCTTTTAGATGTCATTTGTAGCACCAAAGATCCCAGACACGGAGTTCACAGGAGTAGTTCAGATAGTGTTGTTACAACAAAGCGATGTTATTACACCTTGCTGTTACAGACCTGTCGACAAACTGCTGTTACAGACTCGTTGGTAAACTGTTGATAAAGTTGTACCATTCACTGCTCTTGTCTATATTGTTGCTGATTTGTCCTCTGGTGCTTGCACTACAGCTATGTTTCCATTATTATAGTTGTAGGATAACAGCCTAAGGGCACTTCCAATTGTAATATTTTATTTTCTAATAAGAACTTTATTAGGAAGTGGTTATAATTGTATGAGTTCTATTTCGATCAGCATGAGAATCGTAATATTCTCATCACTGATCTATTCGTGGATTTTCTGATGTAACCACTATATAGCTTTTGGCCCTAGAAGTCGAGAGGTTAGCGGAGAACAACGTTGTTTTGGCTCTGTAATTGTGTTCAGATTAATACAGATTATCCTGCTATTGCTGTTACATGCATGATTCTATTTAGTTTCAATTTTCCTTCTTTACCTGCACCCTGCTAGGGAGGAAAGGCTCTCCTTCTTAGCAGGGATTGTAGTGATTAAAGTAGTTGTGTGTATGTAACTGTATTTCAGTTTATGTATCATTAGAGTGTTGTTGCTGCTGTTCAGCTGAGAATATATCTACTTTGATTTCAATAATTTATATGCTGTTACACATGCGATAATAGAGATACCAGCTGGGTACTTATTATGTGGTGAGCTAGACAGATCAATTGAAGTGTGATTTCAATCTTGTAGATTATTTTATTTTTGCATGAGTGGTTTATTTCCAGCATTTACTTCAGCAACGATTTATTTTCTTTGAAATTACTTCTGGTTGGTGTATCGGCATAGACAGTGCAATTTTCATTGGAATAAACAAACGTCCTTGGATTCATAATTAAATGTGTGTTTTTTAGTCATTTAATAAGTGATTTATATAGTCCAACATTTTGGCGTTGTTGTCGGGGATGGCAGTGACGATGCAATCAATCATATTTATTTCTAAGAAGTGAAATTTTCGTGTGTTTTCATAGTGTCTCCCACAACACATTTTCCAGGCAGTAAGATGAGAGGTAAGAACCTCCGCAACACTCTAACAAGATAGAGCGGGCTCACCAATGTTTTGTTGGGACACCTAGGAATTGAATTTTGGGTGCTTTTTTAGGGTGCCTTCAGCTATACAATCGTTGGGTGGTAAGACGAGAGGTAAGAACTAGCACATCGCTCTAACAAGCTTGAGTAGGGTCATTGTTGTAGAAACTAAAGCACTTATAAGATGAATTGATATGCATAGGGCCCATGTGTGCCAGTAAGACAACATCAACAACTAAAAACACCCCCCACTCTACTAAATATAGGAAATATGGGTCATAAGAAGGAAAAAAGGAGCACAAATTTGGGAAGGAAAACATTCTTTGGAGATCTGATTTCAAGGGTATAAAAGGAACAATCCATGTCATACATAGATAATAGGAAAAAAATACCATCGAAAGTAGCTACCATATCAAGGCTTGGACCATCGATGTCTTCAGTGGCTGGACCTCACCATCCCTCGAACAACATATCCACTCCTGATATCAAAACTCCATATTCAAAGCAACAGTGGAGAATTATTGATCAGGATCTAAGAATTGAAGGACACAAAGAGACCAGTGAGGATCATCAGGAACATGAGGAACAATAGTCTGTTGATCATCAATTGGACATTGGTAGCATTGTTAAACAATTGATCTTGGAGCAGCCTGATCCTCCTATTTTTCAATCTCCGGTGCACTTCGAGGCTAGTTCATCCTATCAGGAAGAATCAACCATCGAGGACGAGAATGTTAAAACATATAGCTCTGTTAATTTTGAATTCCCAATAGTAGTAACATGGGACGAGGCTCCTATGAAAAACATCCCTTTATCATCCCTACCATCCTTTCAAGGGATGGCTATTGAGGATCCTGATACCTTTCTGTTCGAATTAAATGTGTTGTGCAGAGGTTATGACTATACTTCAGACACTCAAAAGTTGAAATTATTCCCTTATACTCTGAAAGGAGTAGCATTAAGATGGTACATGAGATTGGGTGCTGGAACAATTCAAACATGGAATGATATGAGAGAAGCCTTTCTCTTTAAGTATCAGGACTACTACCAAACTAGGGATTTGAAGGACGAAATTTTCAGAATTGCACAGAAGGAGGAGGGAAGCCTGGAAGACTATATAGAGCGATTCCACTATAATTGATAGAGGTCTAAGTTCAGTAACTTAGATCCAGAGATTCTAAAGCCAATATTCTTAAGAGGTTTAAGAGATGACTGTCTGGAAGATCTAAACATAATAGGAAAAGTAGACATATCACAAGAAACATTTGATGAGATAATGAATCTTTGCTTATGTAGTTCAGGAGGATCAGTCAAGGGGAAAGTTTCAGTTCAGGACCCTTCACTTCGGATACAGAAGTCCACAAGTGGAGGAGTAAGAGATCAGGAACTTATTCGATGATTTTAACACCAATCGCCTTAGCACTCTCTCTACCCAGATCACTATAGTACAAGTCAAGAAGGCACAAGCAGAAGCTGAAGCAGCCTTGACAATATTCTATCCCCGATGCAAAAAGAAAAATTTGGAAAGAGAATGCGAACTGAATAGTGTCAGCCTATGCAACATCTGTGAGTTGGCACATTTGTTGAGTAGTGAAAGAGGTATGAAATTATTATGCATTTACTCATTCTTTACCATAAATATACTCCTGTTTGCCTTGGAAAGGTAATTTATCATAGGAATTACAATATAATTGGAAATTTTTATGATTACTATGAAAAGATGACTAAAAGCTACTTTTTTATTGACAAATAGGAATTCAGAGAGGTAAGCAGCTGTACCAAAGGCGAGTTTGAGAAAAATCTAACTGTTGCTCCAACAACGTTGAATCATATCCAGTCAAAGGCAAGGAGATCTGAACGAATAGCCCAGAAAGGACAGGGAACAACTCGGCCTCAGTCAGTGCAAACAGAAAGATGACTAAACACAGAGGAGCGCGTTGTTCAAACTTATCTTGTTCCTTGATTGGTCCGTCGAGATTTGATATATAAAGCCACATCCTTTAGTGACAAGGGGATAGATTGTTGTTGAAGTTAGGAATTGGTCGCAAGACTTTATATTTTCTCTGTTCTATTAACTCTTTGTTTTGAGAGAAACCTTTCTGTAAAACTTTATGTTGGTTTAATACAAGGCACGTGTTTTATTTACATTTTGCAGTTCTGAATTAGCCCAACAGTATTTCACTGGCTCTAAGGGCTCGGCTCTGGTGGAATAACTTCGCTGTTTGTATTTTAATCTTTGCTCATTGTCGTGTGGAGTGCGCTTTATGTTTGTTTTGATTACATAATTGGTTTATTTTTTATCGGATCAAATACATCGTCATTTCTGTTTCATTTCTTTACAAGAAGCATAATTCACAGTTTGATTATCTTATCGTTACTATAAAGCTTCGCTGACTTGTATCTGATTTGAGTTGCTGTTCCTTTAGTTTATAATATGTTATAATTGATCGTTGTGTGGTGAGAAGCTGTTAACATGATTGAAGTATAGAAATCTAGTGTCTTGAATATGTTTGAATTATAATTGTTGTTCATTTCACATTGTTGTTCCGTTTCTGTTCATTACTTATTCATAGTCTTTGATTAGCAAATAGATGAGTTGTAGTTACATGCTGTTGTTTCTTTTCAACTTGCGTTTCTTTTAAGTTGCTTTCATTGAATCTTTTTTCGTTTCAATTTCTTTAAGATCTCCAACTGTAGAGGATAGAGGATTTTCCTTCCAAGTCCCCAGATTGGTCATCTTGCATCGATTTCTAAGGGAAAGAGTTACTGCTACTAAATCCCTGATCGATGTTCTGCAATATTGAAGTAGTTTAATCTTTCCATTCATGTCACGGTAATTAGGTTTCTTTTCAAGCATTGGTTACTTTTGTTCTTGTTATTTTGTACTAAATCTTCACAGCATTGCTCTTAGACAATTGCAGCCTCAGACAGAGTACACTCTTGAAATAAAAAGACGCTCCCAGATTGATGATTAATGTAGGCTAATCAGGTGTTCAAAATATACCTTTTTATGACCCAACATTTTGGCGTCGTTGCCGAGGAGAGTGTATGCCATTTTAAAGGAGTAATGCACAGTTGATTTTCTTCTGCTTGCGGAGAATTGGGTATTAAAGATGGAAGGTAAGAACCTGTGCACTGGGCAAGAAACACACTTTCTCGCAGCCCGCTTCACAACAGAAGTAGGTAAGCTTATTTCTTTAGGTAGGAATGAAGGTTTGTTTCTTTGAATGAATAAATCAACTAAGAAAAAAAAATTTCCTCCTAAAACTGAAAAACCTAAGGGATCAGTGACCCTTGCGCACACAACCTTTATTGACGAAATCCTTAAAAGAACTGAATCTCAGCCATCAGTTGGATTTAAAAGAACTACTTCTAGACAGCCTACTGGTTCCCTTCAGGCTACAGAGTCACCATCTGAAGCCTTTGCTGAGATACACAGTCAAACAAAGGGAATTGAGGAAGATTACCAAGAAATTGAGAATCCTTGCATAATTTTCCTTCAAGAAGGGAACTCTAGCAATCTCTGAGAAGGAGAAGGGGAAATGGGAGAAATCACAAACTTGAAATCTCCTATTGAAACTGCCCAAACAATAAATAGCCCAGATAAGGGAAGTGTTGTTCAACTTATTCAGAACCAAGGTCCTGAATCACCTCAAACAGTAGGTCGACAAGAAATACTTATTATCCTAGACAAAGGGAGTGATGTCAAAGCCATTCTTGCCCCTACTCGTCAAGCAAGAAATTCCTTGGAAATCCCAGAGGGATACCGGCATATCTTTGATCAAATGGCCCAGAACCAAAATCATAATTAGCAGCAAACCTCTACATTACAATATCCTATAGTAGATACTGCAGTCAATGCACCCATGAAAACTATACCTCTTCAAAATATTCCCACATTTCACAGCTTAACATTAGAGGACCCAGATGCATTTTTATTTGAGTTTGATGTGCTATGCAGAGGATACGATTACACCACCGATGCCCAAAAACTAAAACTATTCCCTTCTAAATTAAAAAGGGGAAGCCCTATGATGGTTTATGGGATTAGGTGGGGGTGTTATAACTGATTGGGATCATATGAAGGCTGCATTTTTAAAGAAATATCAAGATTACTGCAGGTCTCAGGAATTAAAGGATCAGATATTCCAAATGAAAGCAAAACCAAATGAGACCTTGGAAGAGTATGTGGAACGGTTTCAATATAATCTTCAGAGATCCCCTTATGCATCTTTACCCTTACCAGATAATGTTTTGAAAACCACATTAATTAGGGGAATGAAAGATCAATGGGTTGAAACATTGAATATTATGGGAAAAGGTGATATATATCAGGAAATTTATCCTAACATCATTGATTTGTGTATCAGGAGTTCGAGGGGCAATACAAGGTTGAAATCAGCAGAACGTGATATAATCACAAGAGAAAATAAAACCTCTAATGAAGGTGTGACTCGTGCAGAGATTGGAAATCTGCTAGAAGAATTTAAGATAGATATACTTGGGACTTTAACAACACATTTCGATATTATGCAAGCCAAACAGAAACAGGTAGAAGCAGAACAGAACTTGGAAATATTCTGTCCCAGGTGTAGAAAGAAGCACAACCACAAATAATGTTCGTTGGATGTGATTAAAGTTTGCGCCATTTGCACGAAAGATCACCCTACAGAAGGATTTCCTTCACTTCCTGGCATAAAAGCAGTTTATAAGGAGGCAAAAGAGGAATAAGAAGTGGTATGTCTGCTCAATCAGCACCGAAAATGGCAGCCACGACCATTAGGTATGCCAAATGATCCATTTTATTTTCAACCTCCTTAATATAATGCTCAACAATATAGTGGGATGTGGCAGAATCAACCATCTTTCCCTAATTGGTCACAATAGCCATTTCCTCCCACATCTTGGCCAAATCAAACAAATTAGAATAACTAGCCTAGCTTTCCTTTCTACCCACCTTTCTAGCCTACACAATGGCCCCCCTCTACTTCCCAGAATCAAGCATGGCAGTCAAACTAGAAAAAACCAACAAATCAGCCAGCTGGATCAATTCCTCTCTCTCAACCTACACTGCCAGCTCCTTATACAAACCCCCAGACCAATTTAAGACCACAACTCCTAGCCCAACCCAACCCAAACCCAAACAATAGGCCAATTCAGTCTGTCCAAATAATGGAACCCCCAAAAGTAGAAACTGAACTAAGGGAGTGTAATGATCTTCAATTAAGGTCTGGGCGCATAGTTGAAACAGAGAGAAACAATGATGTCCACAATGAAGATCCGTTACTTGTAGAACAAACAGTACAAAATGAGAAGGAAGTCTAGCGAAAAAATCAACAACAAAATCAACAACAAGTAATAACTTCCTCTCCACCATTCCCAGAATGATTAATTATACCTCGTCCATTAGAAAAACCTAATTTTGATCTTCTGGGAGAATTAAAAAATTTGTGTAGAAAAATCCCTCTCCTCCAAGATATTCAAGATATTCCTATATATGCAAAAAATATTAAGGAATTATGCATAAAGAAGCCAAAGAGGAGAAAAACAACCAATCCTACTGTCCAAATATTCAGTACCTTATCTAACTTATTATCAGGAATGAAAACACCCATCAAATATGAAGACCCAGGAAATCCTATAGTGACAGTGCAGATTAATGGCCAATCATTTCCAAATTCCTTAGTTGACTTGGGGGCAGCAATTAACATTTTAACAACCAACACCTGTCAAAAACTTGGAATTACATCACTGGAACCAACAACAACTTTGTTGGAATTGGCTGACCGATCAGTAGTCAAACCAGAAGGTATACTACAAGATGTAATGGTATTTGTAGATTCCTGGGAATACCCTACTGACTTCCTGGTTATCAATCCAAAGAATCGACTAGATGGACATCCGTTAATTCTAGGTAGACCTTGGTTGGAAACTGCTGATGCTTATATTAGATGCGAACAAGGCAACATGACAATTACAAGGGGAAATTATGTCAAGAATCTAGCCCTATATCCCCCAGCCTAGCCAAGTCTATCAATAATCAAAACAAGAAAACCACCTGCATCATATCTTATGGAGAATATGAGATCACCTCTAACCATAGAAAATGCTCTTGATTTTAAAGATCAAATAGAGGATGATATCATTAATAATTTATTAATAATTCACAAACTAGATCTCATTTGCAATGTCACATGATCAAATCAGCATTCGATAATAAAGAAGAAGAATATCCTTTCAAAGATATTCCTGATCAGACAATACCTACTACTTCTGTGAGAAATAGCAAGGTTGTAGAAATTGAGCCGGGAAAAACTTTAAATATTAATAAAAATCTCACTTCTGAACAAGAAGAGAAATTGGTCAAATTATTACGAAAATACAAAGCAGCCTTTGCATGGGATTACCCCGATATGAAAGGAATTGATCCTCAATTGTGTACTCACCACATTTACATTGAAAAAGATGCAAGACCCATTTTCCAACCTCAAAGGAGACTAAACCCTCACCTTAAAGATATTGTGAAAGCTGAATTACAAAAATTATTGGATGTTAATTTCATCTACCCAATATCTGATAGCAAGTGGGTCTCCCCATTAGTGGTAGTACCAAAAAAGAACGGGAAGTGGAGGATATGTGTAGATTACCGTGAAATTAATAAGGCAACACAGAAAGACCACTTTCCCCTTCCTTTCATTGACCAGGTATTAGACACATTGGCAGGGAAGAAATTCTTCTCTTTCCTCGATGGCTTCAGTGGGTACGACCAAATACAAATTGCCCCTGAAGATCAGGACAAAACTACTTTTACCTGTCCATGGGGGACATTTGCCTACCGAGTCCTACCTTTTTGGCATATGCAATGCTCCTGCTACATTCCAAAGGTAAATTATCAGCATTTTTACAGACTTAATAAATGAAGGCCTTGAAGTATATATGGATGATTTCACACCCTATGGGGATGACTTTGAGCCTGCATTGGAAAACTTAGAAAAAGTATTGCAAAGATGTATTGAAACTAAGCTTTGCTTAAGAAATGAAAAGTGTCTTATGATGATGACTGAAGGAGTTATCTTAGGGCATTATATTTCAGCAGCTGGAATTCAAGTAGACCCGGCTAAAATTCAAATACTCTTGTTAATTCCTACACCTACTACACAAACAGAGGTACGTAGCTTTCTTGGATTTTCTGGTTACTATAGAAGATTTATAGAACATTATTCTCAAATAGCTGCACCTTTATATGCACTGACTAGAAATGTTGATTTCACTTGGACAGATAAATGTGACAATGCCTTTAATGATCTGAAGAAGCTTGTTTCAACAGCCCCAGTGCTGAGGGGCCCAAATTGGAATTTGTCGTTCCAAATTTTATCTGATGCCTCAGACACAACAATTGGAGCAGTACTTGGATAGGAGGAAGACAAGAAGCCATATGCAATATACTATATTAGCAAAAATCTATCCCTTGCTGAACTAAATTATACTGTGACTAAGAAAGAATTTTCAGCTGTAGTTCATGCTATAAACAAATTTTGGCATTACATAATTGGGTATCCTATAGTACTATATACTGATCACTCTGCCATTAAATTTTTAGCAAATAAACCTATTACAAATGGAAGAGTGACAAGATGGTTGATTTTACTGCAGGAATTAGACATCACAATCAGAGATCGACCTGGGAAAGAGAACCCTGTAGCTGAATTTCTGTCAAGAATGCCAAAGCCAACATATATGGAAGCAGTTCAAGACCACTTTCCAGATGAACATCTCTTTGCTGTTACTATCAGAACACCATGGTATGCTGATATAGCGAACTATTTGGAAATAGGTAAATTACCTAAACATCTGTCCCTTAATGAGCGTAAGAAAATAATACACCGTAGTACCCGCTTCTCCTGGATTGGAGGTCACCTATTTCATACAGGTGCAGATATGCAAATAAGGAGATGCATTAGGGAGGATGAGGTATTTGACATCTTGAAAGCATGCCATGATGGACAGTGTGGTGGACATTTTGCAGATCGTAGAACTGGCCATAAAGTTTTACGAATAGGCTATTATTGGCCTACTATCTTTAAAGATGCTAAAAAATTCATGCATGCCTGTGATAGCTGCCAAAGGGTAGGTCACCTTGGGCAGTCTGATGAAATGCCTCTGAACCCTCAACTAGTGATCGAACCGTTTGAACGTTGGGTTCTTGAATTTGTTGGTCCTATTAGCCCCCCATCAAACCAAAAAACATATATCCTAGTTGCAACTGAGTATGTGACCAAATGGGTTGAGGCAAAAGCTCTTTCAAAAGCTACAAAGGACTCTATAATACAATTTCTTTTCCAAATATTTGTGCGCTATGGCCTCCCAAGAGACATAATCACAGACGGAGGACCACAGTTTGTAGGTAACAAATTAGCTGAAACATTGCAAAACTACCACGTTCAGCACAAGATTACGGATCCATATCACCCACAGGCCAATGGCCAAGTAGAGAGCACGAACAAAGTAATCGAATCTATATTAAAAAAAAAAGTTGCTTCTCATAGACGAGATTGGGCCTACAAATTTCCAGAAGCATTGTGGGCATATCGAACAACGTGGAGACCTACCACAGGATATTCACCATACCAATTGGTATTCGGAAAGGAACCCATCTTTCCTATAGAATTAAAAATTCAAACATTACGAAAAGTTCAAAAGGTGGGTCTAAATTTAAATGAAGCCCAGGCTAAAAGACTGCAGCAAATTAATGAGCTAGATGAAATTAGGCTCTCTGCTCTTCAGCACAGAGCATTAATTCAGCAACAAAGAGCCAAATGGCATGACGCCTGTATCAAAGAAAAGATCTCCCACGAAGGAGACTGGGCACTCCTATATGATTCCAGGTTTCAGGATTTCCCAGGAAAACTCCAGACACGATGGCTTGGACCCTATGAAATACAAAAAGTGCATGATAATGGCACTGTTACATTAGTTACCATTGACGGATCTAGACATTCCTTTAAGGTAAATGGTCATCGAGTACGATTGTATCATAAACCGCTTACCCGGGAATCCTTTTACCAACACCTACGGGAAGAAGGGGAGAACTCCCCCTCGACATCAGTTTGATAAATCATCTTCTCTTTTTTTTAATTTTTGTAAATAAAGCAATTTTTTTCCATTTTTTGATTGTTGTTTTATGGAATTTGTTTTTTAACATTCTCTTAATATTACCGCTTTATTTCTTCATCGTTGTTGCATGAAATTCAGTTTCTTCAAAAAAAAAAAAAAGAGAAAAAATTATGTTTATTTCGTTTGTTCTGCTGTTCCTTTCTAAAGGAACAACACCATTGTTGTTCCTTTCGAAAGGAACAACAGTTTCACAGACCGCTGTTGTTCCTTTTGAAAGGAATAGTAGTTTCGCAGAATGTTTTTGCTGTTCCTTCCCAAAGGAACAACTCTCCCACACAATATTTTTTGTTGTTCCTTTTGAAAGGAACAACAGTTTCGCAGAACGCTTTTGTTGTTCCTTCCCAAAGGAATAACACTTCCGCAGAGTATTTTTTGTTGTTCCTTTTGAAAGGAACAACAGTTCCGTATATTGTTTTTGCTGTTCCTTTTAAAGGAACATCACTTTTTTGAGGATTATTTTTTTGTTTTAAGACAACATTTTGAATTTTTGATTACTTTTCTAAAGGAAAATATATCATTTATATACAATCATACAAATTAAAGCTTACTGTAATCAACAAATCAAAAGAAATCGTCATTTTTTTAAGAAAATTGTCTAGTAATGATAAGAAAAAAAGGAAAAAGGGCATGATCAATAACATAACTTTGCTATTTTTACCATTGAATTAATCTGATCGATTATTTTTATCATGATTGGTTCTTTCCCATATGCTATAACTTTCTTTGATGTCTATCTAAGGAATAGGACTAAGGGCATAATGTTTTTTTTTCTATTGAGATGTTCAGACTTCTTCCACCATCCCTACTCTTAAGGAGTGTTGAGCCATCCCTTATGAATAACTGAGGAAAAGTGTTGTGTGAAAAAGAAAAGAAGAAAAAGTATTTACATATTCTTAATAATGATTTTGCATATGGAGCATAGGGGGTCTTTTCGGAAAGATACTAAGAGGGGGGGTGAATCAGTATCTTGATCTGTCAATCAACTTTACACTTTCTTTTCTCAAACACCTATACGCTACTTTACAGAACTAAACTAGCGTATATACGCAGATATCCTTAAGGAAACTCGTGTATTCTCAGATTTCTTATTATGCAGATAGTTCTTATCTTAGATTATTGCATCATACATTCATTAGATGTTTAGGAAGCAGTAGACATGTGCAGTAAGAATAGAATAAATCAACACACATAAGCATCACACATGAACACCAGGAATTTAGGTGGAAACCCAATTCGGGAGAAAACCACTGTTGTCGTCATCTCAATCTTCAATATTTATTATAAAGAAAACATCTTACAACAATGTACTGGCGCAGACTCATACCAGTATGCAGGAACCCACCTGCAGAAGGCTACAACCTTCTCTCGTTACCAGCCTCTCCTGGAAGGGAGCTACAACCCCCTGCTCTCATTTACTAGCCTTTCCTGGAAGGGAGCTACTACCCCCTGCTCTCGTTTACTAGTTATCACTGGAAGGGAGCTACTACCCCCTTACTGAAGGCTTCGACCCTCAGTACCACTGCAGACCACGTTTCATCAATTTTCAAACTGGATTAAACAGCTTCAACACAACCCTTCACATATCAACAAACATACTTTTCTTATTGCTTCCAACAGAACAGTGAAACCACTGTAACCAGAATATCAAAGATAACCCAGACTTCAGGATAAATATGTAGAAACACTTTCAACCTTGAGAAACCACCAGTTCAGATATCATACGCGCTTTTATTTAATCAAACCCGCATATACACGCGCTTTTCATGAAATGAACCCGCGTATACATCTGTGCATTTTACAGAAAAACCCTAACTGCCCATACGCACTTTTATCTAATCAGATCCTCATATACACGCGCTTTTCACGACACGAACCTGAGTATGGATCTATAAAAGATAAAATTTGTAGAACAGACCAGATCTATGAACTTACCCATATTTCTTCAATTTTTTCAGCAGATTTGCGCCAGATCTTCATCACTTCTTTTCAGATCATCCTAGAGATTCACGATTTTCAGATCTAGAGATTTTGAACCTTCATCATATTCATAGGTGCATCATGGATTCAGATCTATCAATTAAGAATAGAGTTCAACCATGCAGATATACTTCAGAGTGAAGTATTCATTAAAGCCAAGATCCTTGCACACACTTTGCACAATGATCTTCTTCTCCTTATATAGATTTAGCCTTTATCAATACCATGAGCCAAAACCACACCACTGCTAATGGTATTCCTGGACGGGATCAAATAGATAATCCAACGCTCAATACAATGGGTTAATACCATGGTAACACCCCTTGGTATTCTAACTTTAGAGTGCAAATGGGCATACGCCACTTGGCACGTATTTTTCCATGTGCATATGCTACTTCACCGTAACAAACCCGCGTATGCTTTGTGACACATCATATTTATCATTTTCTGATACTTACTGGAATTCCTTTCTTTTGTTACTTTTGAGCTGATCTGCAGATACATCATCCTTCCTTTTAACACATAGATACATCATCAATAACTTCATCAAGCAGGTTCCATCAAAGTCAATACATTGTATCACATTGCCAACAATCTCCTCCTTAATTTATCATGTAGGTTTCCATCAAGTACAATACGTTTCCATCAAGAAAAAATTCATCAAATAGGTTGCCATCAAAAACAACACATTGCATCATATCGCCAACAGTCTTATTTCATCAGGTAGGTTGCCATCAAGGACAACACATGCCAACAATATCCCCCTTTGGACTTGATGGAACATTTGATGGTGTTTGATCACCACAACAGATAGATACATTGATTATAACCATTATGATACTCTCCCCTTATTCAAACACCATGCTACTATACCCCTTTGACATCAAGGGCAAAGGGCGGATCAACATCAAGACAAGGTTTTTCTTTCCTTGTATAAAGAAGAGCTCTGTAGATCTGATGTGCATTGAAGTTACCATGCTCCCTATGAGTTCATGCTGAGACTTCAACACAAAATTCAATGAAGTACATGACTCTATGACCTTTCCTATCACCAAGGACTCATAATTACATCAATGATCCAACCAAGTGGATTTACATATGTGACTCAAGTACCCAACCAAGTGGGTTTACACATTTGAACAAGTCCTTACATGACTGAATATTACAATTTTACATCATAGGTCTCAACATGACCTTTTCATCAAATTACAAATATGACCTTTTACAACAAATACCAAAAGGACCTCAAGAAAGAGATCATATTTCAGAATCATCATAATGCCAACAATGTATTACATTCAGCAAGGCTAATGCTCCCCTTGAAACTGTGCATCCAATGCATCCTTTCCGCATGAACAGTGCTCCCCCTTAGCTTGTGCATCCTGAACACTTTCAACAACAAATAATCAAGGCATATTTATCAAGAGACATCAGAGAATGAAACATAATTATGAAAACTAGAACACCACTAGAGATACCAAACAGCACTGTAGCTGTGCTGAAGAATGCTGACCCCAAGTAAAATTTGTTAGCAACTAACCATACGCGGTTTTCTTTGCATAAACTCGCGTATATACGCGACTTTCGTTCAGGAAACCCGCGTATCCAATTTAATCTTCTGAATTTAAGAAGTTCTGATTTTCTGCAAGGTAGAGACTACTCCTAGCTTCTGTCTGAGATGTTCGAACGCTTTTCTGGGCAGAGGTTTGGTAAATATATCAGCAACTTGTTCTTTAGAGGGAACATACTCCAACTTCACCTTTTGTTCAAGCACTTGTTCACGTAAGAAGTGATACTTGATGGGAATGTGCTTGGTCTTGGAATGCATAACAGGATTCTTTGAAATACTGATGGAACTTGTATTATCACACATAATGGAGACAGGAGGTGTGCACTTGATTTGAAAGTCTTGTAAGGTTTGCATCATCCAAAGAAGTTGTGTGCAACATGATGCCGCAACCACATATTCTGATTCTACTATAGATAAGGCAATAGAGTTTTTCTTCTTGCTGAACCAAGATACTAACCGGGGCCCCATAAAGAATGCTCCACCACTAGTGCTTTTTCGATCATCAACATTTCCAGCCCAATCTGCATCAGTGTAAGCATGAAGAGTAAGATCAGCATTCTTTGGATACCATAGTCCAAAGTCTTGAGTTCCTTGTAGATATTTGAATATTATTTTGACAGCCTGAAGATGAGACTCTTTTGGATTAGCTTGGAATCGTCCAACAATCCCAACAGCATGCATAATGTCCGATCTAGTCCCAGTGAGATAAAGTAGACTTCCTATAATAGATCTATATTATGGTTGATTCACCGTGGGAGAATCATCATGAGAACTGAGATTACATCTGGTTATCATTGGTGTACTTACAGGTTTGCACTCTTCCATGCCATACTTCTTTAGAATTTGCTTAAGGTATTTTTCTTGTGATAAGAATATACCATCTGTAGTTTGATGCACTTGCAAGCCAGGAAAGAATGTTAGTTCCCCAAGTAAAGACATTTCAAATTCTTGCTACATGACAGAAGAAAATTTATGACTCATAGATTCTTCATTACTTCCAAAAATGATATCATCAACATATACAACCACATTCAATAGTTTATCATTTTCAATTTTTGTGTATAAGTTGCTATCAACAGACCCCTTTGAAAATCCTTATTGATGAAGATATTTGTCAAGACAATAATACCATGCCCTTGGAGCTTGTTTCAGACCATATAGAACCTTTTTAAGTCTACAAACAAGATTTTCATCATTTCCCAAAATGAATCCTTCTTTTTGTTCTATATAAACTTCTTCTTTTAGATCACCATTGAGAAATGCAGATTTAACATCCATTTGATAAACTTTGATTTGTTGAAAACTTGAAAAAGCAAGAAAAATTCTTATGGCTTCAAGTCTAGCTACAGGAGAAAAAGTTTCTTCAAAGTCTATACCTTCTTGTTGAGTATACCCCTTGCAAACAAGTCTAGCTTTGTTTCTTACAACATCCCCATTCTCATTTAACTTGTTTTTGAATATCCATTTAGTTCCAATGACATTTTTGTTATGAGGTCTTGGAACTAATTCCCAAGTGTGATTCTTTTCAATTTGATCAAGCTCTTCATTCATTGCTTGAACCCAACATTCATCTTTGCTAGCTTGATTGACATTGTGTGGTTCAATAGTGGATAGAAATGCCAGATAGCTAGAAGATCCCACAAGATTCCTTCTGGTTTGTACTCCTTCTCCCTTATCTCCCAAAATTTGAGATTCTGGATGATTCTTTTGAACATATCTGGATGGGGCTTTTTCAGATAAATCATCTTCAGGTTCTTCATTGGGTTCACTATTTATATCATTTATATTTGATGTGGAAGGGCATAAGTCACCATCGTCTTCATTTGTTATTTGTTTTTCTTCTTTTGGGGCTGGAAGAGACTTATCAATAACAACATCAATACATTCAACAATTTTCTGAAGTATTTTATTGTAACATTTATAAGCTCTACTCATGGAGGAGTAACCAAGAAGTATTCCTTCACCCGCTCTAGGTTCAAACTTGCCAAGTTTTTCATCATTATTTTTTATAAAGAATTTACTTCCAAAAACTCTAAAATGCTTCACAGAGGGAGAATTACCATACGAGAGTTCATATGGAGTTTTGTCACTATTTACATGAACATGTGCTTTGTTGAGAATGTTTACCGCTGTATGTGCTGCTTCTCCCCAAAATGTGTCGGGTGTTCCAGAATCATCAAGCATAGCTCTAGCCATTTGTTGAACTGTTCTATTCATTCTTTCTGCTACGCCATTTTGTTGTGGAGTGCCAACTACAGAGAACTATCTTTTTATGCCATGTTGTTCACAAAATTCAAGGAATTCATCTGAAGTATATTCTCCTCCTCGATCAGATCTAAGAAATATGAGTTTTAGATCTAATTCATTTTCAACCAGAGCCTTGAAGATCTGAAATTTCTCAAAGGTTTCATCTTTGTGTTTAAGCAACCCAATCCAACACATTCTAGAGAAATAATCAATAAATAAGATATAGTATTGTTCACCACGAGGTGAATTTTTCCTCATAGGTCCACATATGTCAGTATGAATGAGTTCAAGAGGCCTACTTGACGATTCTTCCTTGGCATTAAATTGCACTCTGGTCTGCTTGCTGAATTGGCAAGATTTGCATATGATACTTTCAGGTAGAGTAATATTGGGAAGACCACGAACAGCATTAAGTCTTCTTGATTTGTTGATTTGAGAGAAGCTTAGATGCCCCAACCTTCTATGCCATAGCCAATTTTCTGAATATTGACTCAAGTAACATTGTTCTTTGCAGTTCTTCAATACATACAGGTTGCTTGGAGTTATTTTCCCTTTTATAATTGTTTTGCCTGTATCAAGATCACGAACCACACATTATTTTGAACTAAAGACAACTTCAGTTCCTTGATCACACATTTGACTTACACTTAGCAGGTTATGCCTTAAGCCATCCACATACATGACATCATTAGCCTTCACCTTTTCCTTTAGAAACACAGACCCTTTTCCTTTAATTACAGAAGGATTATCATTTCCAAATGTAACTTTCTTTTCCTTTTCTAGAGCACTATATGCAAGAAGTTTGTGTTTGTCACCTGTCATGTGTCTTGAGAATCCACTATCAATGTACCATTGATTTTCTTCACCTTCTGCGAATAATTATATGCCACAATTTTCAACCTGTAATTCCTTCTTTTTCCATACATTGGATCTTGAAGGAAAATGATCTTTTCGCTGAACTTTGCTCCTGCATTCAGATTCTTCATGCCCAAAGTTATTGCAATAATCACATTCAACTTCATTTAGAAGAGGAGAAAAGTTTTTATAGGTATTCTTCTCAAATTCAATCCTTTTCTTTCTTGCTTCTCTAGTCATGATAGTTTTATATGCAACACATTGAACAACTTTATGACCAAAATTGTGACATAAGAAACATTGTCCATTGAAGAAGAAATTTCTGCGATCATGAAATCTTCTACTTGGATTTACCTGTTGATTGGTGTTTCTTTGAGAGATATTCCTGTTAGTGTTCTTTGAATTGAGATGATCATGCTTTACCTGTAATGATTCTTTATTCCCTTGCTGAGTGGCAGAATTTTGTAAACCAGTTGTAACTGCTTTTAGATAATTTGGTGCTGAAGCTTGAGAGGCTTCTCCGGTATATCCAAGACCTGTTTTTATAAGAAGAGAACGTTGTACCTTGATAATCTCATCTAAGGTTTCAGATCCTTTAGAAAATCTAAGATTCAGAGTTTTTACTTTCTCAGAATCTTTTCTTAGACTTACCACTTCACATTCTAATTTCTCAATGTGTTTCTTTGCTTCTTCAACCTGCTTTTCCAGAGTCTCTATGGTTATTTTCCTTTCTTCTAAGAGTATTTTACTTTCTTTTAAGTGTATTTTGAGTTGATTTTTTTCTTCAAGAAAGTCATTGTCCTCTAGAGCATCCACAAAAATACCCTTTTCTTCTCTAGATTCAAATGCCATGAGAAGTCTAAGATCTTGTTCACATTCTTCTTCACTATAAGATAGCCCATCAATGTCTTCATGAATATAATAACGTTTTCTAGTTTTAAACCGATTCTTATTCCTTCTTGCTACTTCCTTCCCTTTTGCAGGTGTTTCTTTATGAGGACACTTAGCAGCATAATGACCAATTCTTCCACACTCAAAACATTTGAAAGGAAGCTTACCTCTGAAACGTCCTGTGCCAAGTTGGAGTTTCTTTACAAAATTTGCCTCATCTTCTTCTGAGATATATCCTGATCCTTCTAGTTCTTGTACTTCTTTCCCTTTTGTAGAATCTCTTAAGACAACCTCTTTGACTTCAGATGGTCCTCCTCTTCTCATTTCATATGCGTTTAGTATGCCATGAAGTTGTACCATAGTAAGATTTTGAAGATCCTGTTTTTCTTCAAGAGCAGAAACTTTTGACTCAAATTTTACTGTTAGTGATCTTAAAATTTTCTCAACCAAAGTAGATTCGGTTATTGTTTCTCCCAGATTTTTCATACGATTTACAACATCATCAACACATAAAAAGAAACTGGAAATACTCTCATCACTATGTATCTTCAAATTTTCATATTCAATTATGAGAGTTTGGATTTTTGCACTTTTTACCTTTGTATCACCTTCATAACTTAGAATGATTTTGTCCCACATTTCCTTTGCTGTATTTAGCTGCATGACTTTGAAAAATTCAGATTCAGTCAAACTTCCTGTTATAGCATTGACCACCTTTGCATTTGATTCATAATTCTTCTTTTCATTCGGATCTGTTGGTATTGTAGCTGGATATTGATATCCTTGTACAAAAATGGCCCATACATATGTTCATGTAGACTGAAGATAGGACCTCATCCTTGTTTTCCAGAAGATTAAATTTCTTCCATTAAAGACCGGAGGCTTGATAGATGCTGTTCCATCTTGATTTCTCATCTTACTTGATCTTCCTTCTAGCAGCTAAGCTTTTTCAGAAGGACCTGCTCTGAAACCAATTGTTGGGAAATATACTGAGAGGGGGGGTGAATCAATATCTTGATCTGTCAATCAACTTTACACTTTTCTTTTCTCGAACACCCATACGCTACTTTACATAACTAAACTAGCGTATATACGCAGATATCCTTAAGGAAACTCGCGTATTCTCAGATTTCTTATTATGCAGATAGTTCTTATCTTAGATTATTGCATCATACATTCATTAGATGTTTAGGAAGCAGTAGACATGTGTAGTAGGAAAAAAATAAATCAACACACATAAGCATCACACATGAACACTAGGATTTTAGGTGGAAACCCAATTCGGGAGAAAACCACTGCTGCTGTCGTCTCAGTCTTCAATATTTATTATAAAGAAAACATCTTACAACAATGTACTAGTGCAAACTCATACCAGTATGCAAGCACCCACCTGCAGAAGGCTACAACCTTCTCTCGTTACCAGCCTCTCTTGGAAGGGAGCTACAACCCCCTGCTCTCGTTTACCAGCCTTTCCTGGAAGGGCGCTACTACCCCCTGCTCTCGTTTACCAGTTATCACTGGAAGGGAGCTACTACCCCCTTACTGAAGGCTTCAACCCTCAGTACCACTGTAGACCATGTTTCATCAATTTTCAAACTGGATCAAACAGCTTCAACACAACCCTTCACATATCAACAAACATACTTTGCTTATTGCTTCCAACAGAACAGTGAAAACACTATAACCAGAATATCAAAGATAACCCAGACTTCAGGATAAATATGCAGAAACAATTTCAACCTTGAGCAACTACCAGTTCAGATATCATACGCGCTTTTATTTTATCAGACCCGCGTATACACACGCTTTTCATGAAATGAACCCGCGTATACATCTGTGCATTTTACAGATACATCATCAATAACTTCATCAAGCAGGTTCCATCAAAGTCAATACATTGTATCACATTGCCAACAATCTCCTCCTTAATTTATCAAGTAGGTTTCCATCAAGAACAACTTCATCAAATAGGTTTCCATCAAGGACAACACATTGCATCATATTGCCAACAACCTTATTTCATCAAGTAGGTTGCCATCAAGGAAAACACATGCCAACAGTGTCTCACCAAGAGCCAGCCTACCGTGATCATAGGGAAGGCAGTGAATTGGCATTCCCATTATGGCCACCAAACCAGGGAAATGGTCCAATAGACAATTGAAAAAATCAAGAAGTCCTTGGAACAAGAGGTATCATCACGAGCCGCCCTGCCCACCTTTCACTTCTTCCCCGTGAACGAAATTGTGGTTTATCTGGTCACCAAGCCAACACAATGGCCTCCGTCATGATATTCAATAAAAAAAGGGGCACTTCCTCAGTATACATAAAGGACAATGGTTCCATGGGTAAGCAAGCAACTCTGTCAAGGCTATAGACACCTGTGGGCAGCAGAGCTCTGCTGATGGTATTGGAGTCACATTTATACACATCAATAGTTATATTTAACCCTTTTCCTATATCTTTGTTTAAATGTCAAATGAAATATGAATCACTTACCTTTCCCTATGAACCTATTATACATGAAAATCATTACAAATCGATCATATTAGTTCAAAATGGTAAATAAAACAATTGTATTTATGTTTATTTTATGCTGTCCCTTCTCCTCATATTTGAATCATTACAATTTTTTTTTCTATTTATTAACGATTCATCACATGCATTGATTTCAGTAATTGCTATAATTTGATTGAACGTATCATAATTACACCTACTTTTTACTGTTGTACTGCTACTAATCCACACATGCTCCTCTCAATTGACGGTCGAGGGCGACCTTTCATTCATTCGAGGGGCGTGGATGTCTGCATACAAAACAAACCCGAAGATTTATGTATACGGATTAAAATCCATGCATTTTAGGAAATAACAAATTTTCAATGAACTGTTCTGTGTTGTTCCATTGTGATTACTGTGTGTTGTGAAATTAACAGAATGCAGAAATGGGAGGGTGGCCAATTCGCAGTGAACCGCAAGTATTGATCATCTCTAATGCTGCATGAAAAATTTTAGAAATACTGGGGTGGATTACATATTTCTTGAGAATGCAGCAAGCCCATGAAGCTGTGGCCACTGAATTTTTATTGATCTTGCAGGAAGGATCCTCCATGGTCAGAGGGAGGAAGATAGCTGTATCTGATGAGATAATTGCAGAAGTGTCTGGCATTCCCGCACAAGGGACTATTTGGACTCAGAAGAAGATTAGGATTCGTGAAGCCATAAATGTTTTTCAAGATGATGGACAGACGTTAGTTATCAAAGGTAACGGAGTCCAGCCAGCGTCATTAGGAGAACCATGGACGGAGTTGGCCAAGATTGTGCAGGCTTAAATAACGTGCGACGGAAGAAAGGATGTGGTAAGACCTCGCCACCTTAAGCTACTGGCTATATTAAAACAAAAATGCACCATTAATTTTCCTGCATTTTTAAATTCTTTGTTGCATGATACTGCTCGTGGTATAAGAAAATCCCAGCATGCAGATACAGCGGTCAGCCACCATTGTCTAATTCGTTTAATAGTGATTCATAGCCTCGCCTAGCAACAGTCCAGCTGGGAAGAATTAATATTTTCCATTGACGGAGGGTTAGCTCTACCCACTCCAAAACGAAAGAGGATGGCCGACTCAATTATAGAGCCTTATACTCATAGACAGTCCCTCCGGTTGAAACGAAATAGAAGGATCATGGAAGAACTTCCAGGCAGTAGCAGCTAGCCCCTGGAAATGCACAGCTCAGAGGAGGAACAACCTCCACAATTGGAGGGAGTAAGCCCTCGCACTGACGAGGAAGATAAATTGGAGGGAGTAAGCCCTCGCACTAACGAGGAAGATAAATTAGAGGGAGTAAGCCCTCGTACTGATGAGGGAAAAGAATTGGAAGGAGAAATTCGCTACTCGGATGAAGAAGAAATAAGTCGCCAAACTGATAGTGAAAAACAATCCAGTGCAGAGGAAGGAGATAATAAGGAAGAAGGAATCGAAGGAAATTCTGAAGAAGAAGAAGTTGAGGGAGAAATCTGGTATTCAGATGAAGATGAAGGAAGTTATCACACACGTGAGGAGGCTGAGGACAATCATAGCAGTAATTAGGATGAAACAGAGCTGACCGAAAATGTTATCATAAGTCCTTTACAGGAAGACCAATTGGCCCAGATTTTGGCCAATATGAGTGATTATGCACGGCCTCATAGCCCCTTGGATCTCAATATTGAAAATAATTAACTACCATAATACTCTGCTATTGATAAAGAAACAACTGGAGAAAAACTGAATGAAACAACAAACCCTAGTGAAGCTAGGGTTGCTTCTCCTGAGGGATGTGAGCAGGAGAAAGAAAATACTGAAGCTGGAAGCCCCCAGGAAACTGTAGAGTTAACTGAGAATATGATTCCAGGAGAATTGAGCCAAGGGCATATGAATATAGAAGAGGAGCCCCAAAGAGAAGAACAAGAAGAGAATTTTACTGAAGGCACCGCTGATATGGGCCAAAATTTTGTTGAGAAAATAGGGTCAGATAAAGGAATGGCTGTTCCATTAAGAAAGAAGAAGAAAACAACTGAGATTGAGAAGCTTCGCAGAGAACGAATAAAGCTTCATAAACTAGTATAACAGCTCAGGCAAACCATTAGGGTTCTGAGAATGAAACACATGCCCAAGCGAGCCCCTAAGAGAAGAAGCATTGCTATCAAAAGAAGCTCAAAAAAGAGAAGAGTGGTCGCTGATAGGAACCCCAAAGTTATAGAAGAAACCATACCTTAGCCTAATTATGAGGATGCAGAGCAACAAACAACTGTTCCAACACAAGTTGTTCCAGAGGAACCGGTTTTGAGTGAAAATATGCAATCTAGTAGTTAGCACACTTTTAGTGAGCCGACACTGGTCAGACTTCAAGAAGAATTGACACAGGCCTGAATAGAAAGGCAGAGACTGGAGGAAGATACTGTCCCAAGAAAAATATATCAAGAATTGCAGCAACAAATGAGAACTATTCATGAAGCAGAAGCTGAAGCTCATGAAAAACGACAGAAAGCAGAGGTAAAGGCTGATAAGGTAATGAACCAACTAAAACTAGCCTACACTCAAATGGACACTCTTTGCTCCTTGTATATTGATGTCTTAGCCTGTAGATGCCCTGCCAAAAACTATGCTTTGTTTTTACTAGAAAGATATTTACAATTAAAGATCAAGGCAGTTAGGGCAGGGAAATCCATAGAGCTAAAAACAATAGATGACTTGATATCATGCTGCAAACTTTATGGGATCAAAGTAAATCGCTTGTTATGTGAATTTTACTTGCATAACCTAATACTTGAAAATGACTGTGAATAAAACCCTAGCCCTTTTATTGGAGATGTTCAGTTTCATGCATTCATTTCCTTTGATGTAAATCAATTAAAATGGCTTAAAGATTATAACGCCTTTCAAAGGCAGGAAAATGGATTAGATCTATGGGTCAGAAGTGAACCTCAAAACCCACTTCAATTTTGGGCTAGACAGAAAAGTTTGATGACAAAGGAAGGCATTACCCAAACTCTGGGGCCTGTCCACAAATCAATCATTTTGAATGGAATAGATTATTTTTCATCCATTAGGAACCAAGCATATATAGCAGCCAAGGTCTGATGGAGAACCTCGAATCAGAATGTGCAAAATAGGGAACCATTTAATTATCGAAACTTTGGGCTAGCTGCAGATCGTTTCATTTCCTATAGCCATCTTGTTTTAAAAGAAGGACCATATTGTTTAGGATGTAGGTTCCGTAGCCCTATTGCATGGTACCCTGCTTTAGACTACAAAGCTATTTATGAACTTCCTGAAGGACAGACATAACATATTTTTGAGGAATTAGATGTACTACATGGTTTTAGGCCTATGGATGACAAACCTTATTCAGCTTATTCTTTGAATACTCTCCATGTGAGCTATAGTTTCCATGAGGGCATGAAAAATATTAAGTAGGGGGGTGTGTTGGGCAGTGAAAGAGGTATGAAATTATTATGCATTTACTCATTCTTTACCATAAATATACTCCTGTTTGCCTTGGAAAGACAATTTATCATAGGAATTACAATAGAATTGGAAAGGTTTATGATTACTATGAAAAGATGAATAAAAGCTAATTTTTGATTGAAAAACAGGAATTCAGAGAGGTAAGGAGCTATAACAAAGGCGGGGTTGAGAACAATCTAACTTCTGCTCCAACAGCGTTGAATCATATCCAGCCAAAGGCAAGGAGATCTAAATGAATAGCCCAAAAAGGATAGGGAACAACTCGGCCTCAGTTAGCGCAAACAGAAAGATGACTAAACACAGAGGAGCGAATCCCTCTGGATCTTTCAATCCTAAGGGATCACTGTTCAAACTTATCTTGTTCCTTGATTGGTCCGTCGAGATTTGATATATAAAGCCACGTCCTTTAGTGACAAGGGGACGGATTGTTGTTGAAGGTAGGAATTGGTCACAAGACTTTACATTTTCTCTGTTCTATTAACTCTTTGTTTTGAGAGAAACCTTTATGTAAAAAATTATGTTGGTTTAATACAAGGCACGCATTTATTTACCTTCTGCAGTTCTGAATTATCCCATCAGTATTTCACTAGCGCTAAGGGCCCGACTCTGGTGGAATTTATTCATTGTTTGTATTTTAATCTTTTCTCATTGTCATGTGGAGTGCGCTTAATGTTTGTTTTGATTACAGAATTGATTTATTGTTGATCGGATCAAATACAGAGTCATTGTTGTTTCATTTCTTTACAAGAAGCATAATTCACAATTCGATTATCTTGCTGTTACTATAAAGCTTCGCTGACTTGTATCTGATTTGAGTTTTTGTTCCTTTAGTTTATAATCTGTTATAATTGATCGTTGCATGGTGAGAAGCTGTCGACAAGATTGAAGTATAGAAATCTAGTGTCTTGATTATGTTTGAATTATAATTGTTGTTCATTTCACATTGATGTTCTGTTTCTGTTCATTACTTATTCATAGTCTTTGATTAGCAAATAGATGAGTTGTAGTTACATGCTGTTGTTCCTTTTCAAATTGCGTTTCTTTTAAGTTTCTTTCATTGAATCTATTTTCGTTTCAATTGCTTTAAGATCTCCAACTGTAGAGGATAGAGGCTTTTGCTTCCAAGTCCCCATACTGGTCATCTTGCATCGATTTCTAAGGGAAAGAGTTACTGCTACTTCATCGCTGATTGATGTTCTACAAGATTGAAGTAGTTTAATATTTCCATTCATGTCACGGTAATTAGGTTTCTTTTCAAGCATTGGTTACTTTTGTTCTTGTTATTTTGTACTACATCTTCACAACATTGCTTTTAGACAATTGCAGCCTCAGACAGAGTACACTCTTGAAATAAAAAGACGCTCCCGGATTGATGATTAATATAGGCTAATTAGGTGTTCAAAAGATACCTTTTTATGACCCAACAATAGTCTACAAATCAGTGTCTTGAGTTGCCCAGACTTAGGGCGGTACTCCAAGAATCAAGCGAGGATGTTCAATCTTCTTATTTTATGGGATCAAAGAGACCATGGCAGCCGAGACCTCCAGGTATGCCTTCAAATTTTTCTTCTTTTAATCCTTGGAATAATATTTATAACAATCATCAATACCCATGGCAGTATCCTACTCCTTCCTTAACACAATTTCCTTCACCATGGAACCAGTGGCCATCTCCTCCACCAATGTAATATCCACCATCACAACCCAATCCTTGGGGTTATAATTGGAGAGGCAATGGCCAAGGTCCAGTACCACCTCCAATACCAATGCAACAGCAGCAGTTACAACTTCCTTCTATTCAGAATCCTACACCTTCTGTCCCACCCCAATTACCTATACAACCTAACACCAATCCAAATAATAAAGTGGCCCAGAGCATGGATGCTCTATCTACCCTCCAGACTTATCTTATCAATCGTATTGGACTTAATGAGGTTCAGCTTTGGTCAGGGAAAGTAACCAGATCTCAATACACTCCCATTATTATCGAAGAAAGTGAATCACACAGGAAGGATATGGACGATTCTGAGGCAACTGTTACGCATGTAATAGCTGATACAACACCCATTTTTAAACCTGTAACAGCCAGCTCAGGAAAGTATGTTGTTCCTACAATAGCCAATCTGAGTAAGGCTGGTACATATGTGGTAGCTGACTCAGCTGTTAGCTTTCAGAATCCCCCATACCCTCAATGATTAACTCAAACTGGGATGGTCTTACAAGCTGAATCTGAATTCCTTAAGGAGCTGCAAAATTTATATGTATGGATTCTGATATTACAAGCTCTTAAGGAAGTACCTATATATGCTAAAACAGTGAGGGATCTATGCATCAAAAGACCTGGGAGGAAACCTAAAGGCCCTATTACTATCCATGTCATGGGAAAATTGTCCGATCTTATGATTGATCAGCCTTTGTTAACCAAGTATAATGACCCAGGGAACCCCACAGTGGCTATCCATATTAAAAATCATCCTATAACCAATACCTTGATTTATCTAGGGGAGCTCTTAACATTATGAATAAATACCTCTTCATCTCTCTAGGAATTCATGGACTTAGACCTACACCTATAGTGCCTGAACTAGCAGATAGGTCCCGCGTTAAGCATAAAGGAATGATCGAATATGTGGTTATCACTGTTGCCTCCTGGAACTATCTGGATGACTTTCTCATTTTACAAACCAAATCCAATCTAGGGGGTCATCCTTTAATATTGGGAAGACCGTGGCTAGCCACTGCAGATGCATATATCGGATGTAGGTCCAGATCCATGGTGATCTCAGATGGACAGGCCAATCAGAACCTAAATCTTTATCCCCTAGAAAAACCTCATTTGGATTCAAATAGTCCTTGGTGGGATGAATTTGAACCTAAATCTGATCTATCCCTACCTCTTCTCATGCTTGGAAAAGCACAATACTTTAAGGATGAAATATAGGATGATATTATTAATGGTTTTATCAGTAATCCACTCCCTATTGCCTCCATTAGATATTTGGGAGAAGAAGATCAGGAAGATGATGTAATTATTGAACATTTGAAAACAAATCCACTTACTATCAGCAGTCCCGTTGAAATCAAACCTGGAAATGTTTGAACATCAATCATAACATGACTGCTGAACAAAAAAGATTGCTGATACAACGATTACAGAAATACAAAAAGGAAATTGCATGGCACTATACCAATATGAAAGGAATCCATCCTACCCTATGCACTCACCACATTTACCTTAAAGAAAATTGCAAACCTATTAGACAACCTCGGCACCGAATGAACCCCGCACTTAAGGAGATAGTAAAAGAAGAATTACAGAAACTCCTTAATGCTAATTTCATCTACCCTATTTCTAATAGTCAGTGGGTGTCTCTCCTTTTCATTGTTCCAAAGAAGAATGGAAAATGGAAGGTCTGTGTCGACTATAGAGAACTTAACAAGGCCACTCAAAAAGATCATTTTCCCTTACCATTTATTAATTAGGTCTTGGACACTCTTTCTGGAAAAAAATTCTTTTCATTTCTAGATGGGTTTAGTGGCTATAATAAAATACACATTTCTCCAGAAGATCAAGACAAGACAACCTTTACTTGTCGATGGGTTACTTTTGCATACATAGTCCTTCCCTTTGGTCTCTGCAATGCACCAACAACCTTTCAAAGGGCAATATTATGTATTTTTTTTATCTTTTGAATGATTTTCTTGAAATATTTATGGATGATTTTACACCCTACAGGGATGCCTTTGAGATAGCATTAGCTAACTTGGAGAAAGTGCTGGAACGTTGTGAACAAACTAATGTTGCTCTGAGCACGGAAAAACTCCACATGATAATGGCCAAGGGAATTGTGCTGGGACATTTCATTTCAGCAGATGGAATCAACGTAGATCCTACAAAAATTGAGGTAATCTCGAAAATCCCAACCCCTAAGACTTTGAAACAGGTACGTAGTATTTTGGAACATGCGGGATACTATAAGAGGTTTATAGAGATTTTTTCAAAGATTGCATCTCATTTATTTTCATTACTAATGAAAGATGTGAAATTTGTGTGGACATAAAAGTGTGAGCATAACTTTTAAAGTTGAAGAACTATGTAACAGAAACACATGTCTTACGAGGACCAAAATGGGAATTTCCATTTCATATTGCTACAAACACATCTGACATGGCCGTGGGTGATTTTTTGGGGCAGCTGGAGGATAATAAGCCTTATGCCATTTATTACATCAGTGAGAAATTAACTCCAGCATAACTTAATTGCACTGTTACTAAGAAATAATTCCTAGCAGTAGTGCATGCTATCAATAAATTCCAACACCACATCATCGGGTACCAAGTATTTGTACACACTAACCATGCTGCAGTTCGATTTTTAATGAAAAAAACTGCTACTGATGGTAGAGTTACACGATGGTTATTTTTGTTATAAGAATTTGACAATGTTATTTTAGATAAACTTGGAAAAGATAATGTAGTTTTTTATTTCCTTTCTAGATTAACTATAAGTGATGACTACATTGCTACTGTGGATTCTTTTCCAGATGAGTATCTTTTTTCCATTTCTACTCACTCACCATGGTATGCAGATATATCCAATTACCTTGCTGTAGGAAAATTCCCACACCAATTTTCTACCAAGGAAAGATGGAGGATTATACAACAGAGTGCTACCTACTCCTGGATAGAAGGTAATATCTATCACAGCAGGCTAGATTTCCAGATTAGGCGATGTGTTAGAGAAGATGAGGTATTTGAGATCCTAAAGGCTTGTCATGAGGAACCTTGTGGAGGAAACTTCACTGACAAGAGAATAGGACATAAAGTACTCTCGACAGGGTACTACTGGCCAACTATATTCCAGAATGCCAAGAAGTTTGTGAAAGGATGTCATAGTTGCCAAAGGATGGGCCAACCTTTAAAATCAAATTAGATGTTGTTACAGCCTCAGATAGTCATAGAACCATTCAAGAAATGGGCCCTAGACTTTGTGGGATGATTTAATCCTTCATCATAGAAAAAAGGATACATATTGGTCTACACCGATTATGTCACAAAATGGGTCGAAGTAAGGGAACTAACTAGAGAAACAGAGAAGGTTGTTTCAGACTTCCTGTTTCAAGATATTTTTTTTCTCTTCGGGATACCCAGAGAAATAGTGACAAATGGGGGTCCTCAGTTCACATCTCATTTGATCAAGAAGTTGGTTGAAAATAATGGAATCCATCATAGAATCACCACACCCTATCATCAACAAGCAAATGGTCAAGTACAAAGCACAAATAAAGTCATTGAGGAGATCTTGAAAAGGACAGTAGCCAGCCACCGAAGAAACTGGGCTGGAAAACTTCCAGAGGTACTGTGGGCTTACAGGACAACATGGAGGAATACTACAGACTTCTCACCATATGAACCAGTAGAATCCCTTATTCCCCATAGAATTTTAAATAAAGACATTAAGAACAACATTGCAAGTCGATGTGGATTTGAGTACAACATAGAGTCAAAGATTGAACCAGCTCAATGTGTTAGAAGAGAAATGTTTTGTTGCCATTCAACAGATAGAAATTATGTAGGAGCAAAGAGGCAAATGGCATGATGGGTTTATTAAGAAGAAAAAATTTCCTGAAAGGAGATTGGGCTCTTTTGTATGATTCAAGGTTCAAATATTTCAAAGGCAAGCTATGCACCATATGGCTATGTCCTTAGGAAGTGGATACAATATTTGACAATGGTACTATAAAATTGGTCACCATTGACAGTGCTAAGATGTTGTTACTGGTTAATGGGCACCATCTAAGGTTATATCATCAACCCGCTTCGAAGGAATCATTTTTCAACATTGTCGCGGACTCTGATCTTCATGTTACGACAACAGGGGAACATTCTCCTATGTAGCCTTAAAAGTTGAAATTCCAATAAGTGCAACAGTTGAAAACCACATTTGTGGCAGCTATTACACCTATTTTAAAAAATAAAAAATAAAAATAAAAATAAATAAATAATAAACAAATAAAATAAAATAAAATAAAATAAAATAACAAAATAAAAGAAAAACAAAAATAAATCAAACTGTGAAAATCTCTTTCCGAGGCGCAGTCAGACAACCAGTAACAGTTGAAAACCACTCTTGTGGCGGCTATTACACCCATGTTTTTCTCCCTGTAATATCATCTTCCCTTCCTGATCTATGTTATAGGATGATGGTATTCATGTAATTTCCTTTTCTGTACCAATTTCTTCTGATTATTATGTTTTTTTTTAGAATAATTTAAAAAGATGTCTTGGCTGTTACACATGTAACAACCAACAACCACGAATACCATTCTTTGTAATTCATTCCATAAAAAGCAATAACTATGCCGGCTAAACACAACAACATGAGCGCTGCAAGCAGGACACCATCAATTCAAGTCTTCCTCCATGTCACCTCAGGTATGTCATAAAAAGGTAAATGATTGTCATTGATGATTCAATGATTAATTGGAAAAGTAATCATGCTCCTCTGATGGCCATGGGCGGCCGTCACCATTAAAGTGGGGGAGGGGATATGACTTGAAATCATTGCAAAAAGGATGTAATCATAATTATCTATTAAATTTTCATGCACCAAATCAATAATATAATTTCTAATGATGGGCGAATCCAGTTGGAAAAGAGCGTGTGTACAAAATCCCATTACTTTCCGTAATAAGCCATTTATGAATATTAGTGTAGGGTATGATTTGGTAAATACGTGAAAGTTGTCACCTTTCATCAACCTCCTTCTGAAACCTTGCATTATAATTGTAAACTCATTGATTGGGATAAATAGAGGTGCCGAGAAGCAGCTAGTTCAGAGACACAATGATATTACAGCAGGATTGAACAACAAAGAAGTGAACTTAGAAACTCAATGATATTATGGCGTTGCCGAAAATTAAGAAGAAAATTTAGAAACAAATAGCAGAGATGGGTGGAGAAATGGTTAGGCATGAGCCGGATTCTATTGATGCTCTGCAGAATTGCCCAAAATCTTACCATATATTCAGAGATGTTGGATGGGTTGAGTTTTTCCAAAAGCTTGAAGGCTCAAACGAGGCAGTGGCAAATGAATTTGCTCAGAACTTGAACAATAATCAAACCCAAGTAAGTGGCATGTAAGTGGAGGTGAATGAAGAGGTAATTTCCCTGGTAACTTCATTACCAGTAGAAGGGCAGAGGTGGTTTAATTGAAAAATAAATGTACCCTCCTTCAAAGAGGATTTCCTAGTAGCGGAAGAGAAATTGGAGAAGAAAGGAAGAGGAATTGATAGATTTTCAGTTCCTCATCCTTGGGAAGACATTTCCCTGGGCTTGATCAAATATATCACTTGTGAGGGGAGATCCACAATAGTGTTCAACTATCACTTTCCTCTTCTTAACCACCTTCGGCACTAGCAAATAATCAATCTTTCATTTGATTTGCTAGGAAACATCAAGCACATGGAGACAGTAGTAAAAAAAACAGCACACCCGGAGGCATGCATGACTAATCACAGAATAATTAAGCTAATTGTGCTGGATGCCCTAGGCTAGCAATGGAAAAATTGGGAAGAATTCAAGAGAAAAAGACCAAGGACAAGCCGGGGGAAATAGACCACGACTTCAGGAGGAAGTCAAGCAGAGGAGGAGACCCAGACTTGGCCTGTTGGAGTAAGGATTGGGAAGAAGCCTATTGATGAAACAATTTGGGACAAAAGACCAAAAAATAGTAAAGGTCATCATACGTATAGAACCCTTGCCTATGGCTGAGAAGAAGAAAGAAGCAGAAGTTTTAGAAGAAGAAAGGAAACCTTCCTCATCCGGTAAGGACGAAACCAATGCCTTGTGTTTAGAAATTGAAAAATTAAGAAAGGAAAATGAGGAATTGAAGTGGAAATTATCTAAGGGAAAGTAAATACCGGTGTTATTATGCATGACATGTTTTCAAAACTTAACAGTAGCGGGATATAATGCCCGTAGAGAAAATATCAGCCCAATGGAAGTAGAAACAGAACAATAGGAGTCTATTACACAAGAACCTGCTGATGATACTGCTACGACATAAGAACCAAAAGTTAAAGAATAGCCTCCCGTAATAATAGACCTAGAAGCTAACCCACAAGAACCTATGGAGGCCACTCCTATTGTAGAAGAAACAACAATTGACACATAGGCGACTCTAGGTAAAAACAAAAGGGCTGGCACACGAGAACCCATCGAAGAGGCTGCTATTACACAAGAACCAACAACAGAGGTGGAACAACCCCATGAAGCGGAGGCTAGTACACCCATTATTGATGAAGGTACTGAATTTAGGAGAACGCAGAGTCCCATATTGGGATGGAACTCTGAGAAACTCCTGTTAATTTCTAAGTTACAAAAATGAAAACATGAAGCAATCTCCCTTCGGGATGGGATGATTTCGCTAAAGGAAAATTATAGATAAATGGACACTTTACATGAAATATGAATGGAAGCAGAGTTTAAGAAAAGGTGGGAGAATTACAAGAAGAAATAAGCTCTGAATAAACAAGAAGAACAGTTGTTGCTATTACAGGTACAGATTCGAAACCTCACCGTAGATAAGCAGAGACTTCATGATGTCGCCCTCAACTTGCTAGGTCATAGGCAACCTTCTCCACCCTATCCTATTTTTCTGTGGGAATGTTACTTCTTGTTTCAATTGAAAGCCATTATGGAGGACAGACCTTATTTATGTTCTTCCACTCGTATGTTTCTGGATGTTTTCCACGTACTTGGATGTTTTCTGTGCCTCAGATTTTGATGAGAAAATTTTGCTATGTGAATTATTTTTACACAACATTATTTGTGAACATGTGAGTATGTAGATGATTGTGATGGTATTCTCTTATATGGGAGATATTTAATTAAGGGCCTTTGTATCCTTCATGAGGAATCATATTGAATGGAATATAGCTATTAAATCTATCGAGACTAATGACGAGAAGACAACATTGTGGTTTCAGGCAGAACTAGGATGGGATGCTGAGTTGAGACGAGAATTCAGGAGAATGCTGAGTACCCCTGAGATTAAAGAACTAGCTGCCACTTATAGAAGAATAATTGTGGATTTCTTCCTCAATCAGTTCGTAATGATTAAGAGTCAAGCTTTGACAACGTGTTTAAAAGACATGAAAGCCAACAATGTTGAGCTATTTAAGGGAGATCCATTCTCATTCCAGAATTTCATGGTGGTTGTTACACATGTACCAACCTATGCACAGATTGTACAATCTCTTGGTGCTTTGTGGTTGGAATTGAAGTTCAAGTTTCCTTTGATCTGGTTGCCCATTGAGGGTTGCCAAACCAATTACAAATTAAGCAAGTATGAGTTAGAATCCTGGGTATGACAGTTGATGGCCAATTAGGGATACAGGTCTGCAGACGAGGACACAGATGGTGCTTATGATCTCACCGACCTGCACCGAATGTACTCCCATGAGAGATGAGTTTGCATGAGGACATGAAAGTATTTCAATTGGGGGGAGATGTTGGGTGCTGGTTTTGTACATTTTTCCTACACTTATCTTCGTTATTTTTCCTCATAACCATAACCAATGGGGGTATCTTTACCCCTTTTTCCTACCTTTTTACCCTAACTTGTGTTGTTTCACCTTGCTTTTGTTACTTTGCCAATTCACCAATTATTATGATATATTATACCTTTTTATAACTAATTGATGGTGAATGTTTGGAGAAGGTCGATGGTCTCTATGTTGTCCTTTCAAATGTAATTTGTAGCACCAAAGATCCTGGACACGGAATTCACAGGAGTAGTTCGTATAGTGCTATTACAGCAAAGTGATGTTGTTACACCTTGTGGTTACAGACCTGCCGGCAGATTTTTGTTACAGACTCGTTGGTGAACTACTGATACAGTTGTACCGTTGACTACTCTTCTCTATATTGTTTCTGATTTTTCCTCTGGCGCTTTTACTAAAGCTGTGTTTGCATTATAATAGTTGTAGGAGTTGCTAGCATTGTATTTTTGGGATAACAACCTAAGGGCAGTTCTGATTGTAATATTTCATTTTCTAATCTGAACTTTATTAGGAAGTGGTTATAACTATATGAGTTCTATTTCGAACAACATGATAATTATAAGATTCTCATGACTGATCTATCCCTGGATTTTATGATGTAACCATTATATAGCTCTCGGCCCTAAAGGTCGAAAGGTTAGCGGATAAAAACGTTATTTTGGCTCTGTAATTATGTTCAGATTAATACAGATTATCCTGTTATTCCTGTTACATGCGTGATTCTATTTATTTTTAGTTAAAGTTCCTTCTCTACCTACGCCTTGCTAGGGAGGAAGGGCCCTCCTTCTTAGCAGGGATTGCAGTGATTAAAGTAGTTGTGTGTATGTAATTGCATTTCAGTTTATGTATCATTAGAGTGTTGTTGCTTCTATTCAGCTGAGAATATATCTAATTCGATTTCAATACTTTATATGTTGTTACACATGTGATAATAGAGATACCAGCTGGGTACTTATTGTGTGGTGAGCTAGAAAGATCAATTGAAGTGTGATTTCAATCTTGTAGATTCTTTTATTTCTGCATGAGTGATTTATTTCCAATATTTACTTAAGCAACGATTTCTTTTATTCGAAAATACCTCTGGTTAGTGTATCAGCACAGACAGTGCAACTATCATTGGAATAAATAGGCGTCTCTGGATTGATAATTAAATGTGTGTTGTTCAGTCATTTAATAAGTGATTTAGATAGTCCAATAGTTGGCCACTTGACATGATAGGAATATGTATTCTATATATTCCAAAACTTCTTACATAAGCCACACCAAGAAGGGTCATGGGAAGGTAATTTTTTAAAATTTTCTCCAGTGGGTATTTTATTTTATATTTTATGCCATAATAACATCCCAACCTTTGCAAGTCTCTTAAATTTACAAAAGTGTTTCCACCACAAACGTTGTATATCAGGTTACTTTGAGGCAATAATATATAAGCATCAACATTTGGGTGAGTATGAGCCTTGCTTTGAGTGTATCCACAATAATTCGTCATCTTGATATAATATTCTAATGTGATATGTTGTCAGCGCTTCTGTGTAGTATTTCCATGTTTGATATCACTGATGCGAAATGTGCAATTCTACGGCAGGAAGCCAATACTAACCCCATATAGATGAATGATCTGGGTTTGAAATTTGATTCAAGTATTTGATATCCTGAGAAGATAAGAAAGAAACTAGTTTCAAGGGAAAAATATGTTGTTTGGCACATCCAAACCATGGGTTTATCCCAATGCAGACACGTCTTCCTGAACCAAATCATCATGTTAGACCCAATGCTATTATGTTAAAGGATTTTAGGACTATTTTTTAGATTTTTGATATGTCTGTAGCTGAATCTATTAATCCGAAGATGGTGGGTATATCTATTTTTAGGACACCACCTTTTTCCAGAGATTTTGAGTCTTGATTAATCTCAAACCCACCTTTTCCGCCAACGCCTATGAGAAAAAAAAAAATTCCTTAATTCCATAGCCACCCCACTTCTTGGGTAGGGAAATTCTATCCCAGCTGACCCAGGAAAAGGTTCTACTTTCTTTTCATCTGCGTCATAGGAAGCCAGAACATAACCTATGAATTATATACAATATGCCTTTGGGAATCAAGGATAATGACATCAAGAAGACTGGTATGAATTTTATGAATGATTTGATGAGAACCAGTCTTCCTGTGCAGGACAACCACTTGTGAATCTATATTTTTATGCTTTTATCTATTTTTTCCAAAAGCCACATTCTGAAACAAATTGTATCAAATTAGGGTCAAGTAGGTCATAAAAACTGAGATATAATTCAACATGCTACCCATTGGGCCCATGATTTTTACCCTTCTTGAACCAATGTAATACTGCCTCTAGTTCTCTGAAAGATACTTGTTGCAATAAGTCCTGATTATCCTTGCCATTAACACATCTATGGAAGACTTCTATGATATTCATGATTTCCCTGATAAAGGCCTCCCTAGGTGTGAAGTAGAAGGATTGAAAGTGTTTAACACCCATCCTAGTTAGATCCCTGATCAGGAGATCAAGTCTCTTGAAGAAAAATGCTCAAAAATGAAGTGGCTCAGAATGACTCCAATAAGTCTGAAAATGTTTTCAACATCAACAAAGTTAGACTTTGTTGATGTTGAAACGACCAGATTTTGAGCATTTGCCATTTTATGATGTTGCTAATAATTTGTCTCAGTTTGATAACAGTTCGTATTTGAAAGAAGATGATGTTGTGTTGCACAAATTACCTTTTGGGTCAGCCAATGCAGTGAATGAGGTGTCAAAGCAAAGCAGTGCAAGCAAGAAGGACACAAAATTCAGCATGGGAAAAAGTTGGTTTCAGAATGGTACAATTCGCCATGAGAACAGTTTCAAAGGTGAAAGTCATTTTAAGTCTTCTGGAAAGTTTGATCAATGTAGAGAAAGTTTATTTTTTGCAAAGTACAATTGCTGTTCTGCAAAATTTAATCATTTGCATCATGACTTAGTCAATCTTAGCAATGGTAGATCAGTTGATTCCAGAGACAGGTTGTCATTTTCTCAAAAGCTTCAGTTGATGAAATCGGGTAGATTTCAGTTGTTCAAGGGTGGAAGAGTGGAGAATCAGTCTCCACATCATCAGTTTCAATAATCAGAAAGATTTTGAGGGTCCAAAAGCTTCCCATTTGGGAGGTGTGATTAGGAGATCAAGTCTCTTGAAGAAAAATGCTCAAAAATGAAGTGGCTCAGAATGACTCCAAAATAGATCGACTGGAAAGTGCTCGTCAAAACGATCCCAGCGCCGTGAATGGCACTCAAATTCGATGCAGTATGCAGAAGTTATTCAAGTTTGAATATTTCTCAATTTCCATTAAAAATGCCAAATTTGACTTTGAAAAATTTTATTAAAAAAAAAAAAAAAGAATATTCCACAGAATATTCTGGGAATATTCCGTGGAATATTCTGGGGAATATTCCGTTGGCAGCCAATGAGAAGGCGCCACGTGGCTAGCCCGGAGGCCGCCACGTGGCCCCAAGATGGAGTTGAAAATGCGTATTAAAATTTTGTTGGGTTTGGCCGGATTCGAACCAGCGACCGGTCGGTTAACAACCCAACGCCTTTACCGTTGGGCCAGAGCTGTGGGACTTGTTATAGAAGCGACACGAATTGGTATTTGAACATAACTGTTGTTTGGGCGGGGCCCGAAAGGGGGCCAACCCCTAAGGGCCAGCCCCCTCCACATGGAACCGTGGCGCAGAACCCAAAGCTAAACAAACTTGGCGCGCAATTGAACGTGGCGGTTTCAAACATTGGATTCGTGTTATATTATATGGTGGGTTTTTAATATAAAACATTTGTATTTATTAAAACAGTTGCAAAGACCGCCAGCATATGTGAACGTGATTGGCGATAACCATAAACTTTAATGCCAAACGGTAACCGCGCAGATAGTTGGTGGTTCCGTCCATTTTGGCGCCACCCCTATTTTGGGGGCCTTATCCAAAGTTTCTCCACAATTAGTGGAGCTTCTCAAGGTGTAACTGGCAGTTTAGTAAATGTGGCATAACTTCTGCTAGGAGAGGTCTTTGAAGACGAATTTTTTTTTGATTTTGGGTGTAGAGATCATTCTGGAGCTGTTGGAGGTGTCTGTAGAGCCATCAGGGCATTCTATCTACGAATTTTACAGCGCTTTTGACAGTGGAGCCATCAGGGCCAAGGGGAAAGAGTGCTGCATTGGGCTACCTTCCTCCAATGGAGGTGAATTTGTAGTCATTTTATACTGATTTGGATCTTCTGAGTCTGTTTTAGCAGTCTATTTTTCCATTAGAGGATTTTATACAGATGTAATCTCATTTGAAGCATTTAATCAAAAGAGGACTGAGCCTAATTAGAGGCTTTTGGACCAGCGGAGGTAGCCCAAGAGAGGGGTGAACCGCTTAAACAAATATCTGCTGTTCATCTGTGTATTTTGGCTGTTTATTTCCAGATTCTGATAGTTTAAACAGTAAAATTTCATAAGCATGTTTTTTCCAAAACAATTTATACAGTAAACAAAACTTGTTATTTTCTCATCAAACCTCTACACTCCAATTGCAGAACATATACTCTTGCTTATTCACACTCAAAACAGATCAATGAATACTTTGAATTTAAAAATTAAATACTTTCATTGATCTAGATCATTAGTGATTACATTTTATTTCTTTAGGCAGAGTCTGTAGAGGGCCAGGTAGCCTCCGGATTCATCCTTTCCTTGAAAGGTGAAACATCCGGTGAATGCCCCTACAGTCCATCTCTGTATGAGAAATAGTTTGTTCTCACGATTTCAGATCAATCCCTGAACTTAGAAACATTGTTAATAACTAGATCTTTGAGGGAACAGATGGTGTTAATGGCTTTCCTTCCCTTCGGGTATTGCTGAAAAAATTCAGTGTTGTCATCCCCTGCATGTAGCCATATCACCCTACTTTCAGCCTCCAGGTTTCTTATTTTGCTTCCAATAATTCTCTTTTAGTCACTTCTAATTGTATTAAGTGTAGTTTTGATTCATTTGTTGTATAACCCCCGCCTACATGCCTTTCTAGTTATTTCAATTTTGGTTCGATCTTATTCAAGGATTCCTCATCTCTCTACCCTTTTCCCTTTAGCCATTCCAATGTCTTACTTTTTATATTAAATATATTTTTGTTAAATTGTGAAGCAATTGAAGGATCCTCCCTATGTTCAAAAGGGTGTCAGTTCTATGTAGCAATATTTCTTTCTGTGCAGGGAAATCACTTGTGACTCTTGTCATTAGGTTTAATATGGAATATGAGATATTTTATGCCTTAATAAAGAGGCTTAATTTGGAGAGGAAAAAATTCGTTGGAAATGTTATTTCATCCTCAGAAAATTCAATAGTTTTAAGAGTATATTTCAGATGATTTGACATCATACCCATTTCCTTGCAGGATAAATACATTAATGCTTTGAATTCTGCCAAGTCATTACGCTATCCATCGATAAATGTCATGACATCATCTACCAAAAATAGGTGTGTAAAGAGTATCTCCCCCGTGACAAGTGCACCCTTAAGGGGTCCTCTTATTTTCACATTTGATAAATGTATTCTTATTCCCTCCATAATCAATAGAAATAATAGAGGGGACAATGGGAAACCTTGTCAAAGTTCCCTCTCAACATGAAATAAGTATGAAGCAACATCATTGATCATGACTGCGAATGATACAAAGGAAATACAACACATAATCCAGTTAATAAAAGATGTGTTAAAACACAAATGAGTAAGCACCATTCTAATATAAAGCCAACTTGCTATTTCGAAGGATTTTGAGAGATATATTTTGAGAATCAAGCCCTTTAATTTTTTCATTTTCAAACTATGAAATCTCTCTTCTGCAACACCTATGGCTTCATGTATCTGACGATCCTCCAAAATGGAAAATTTCTCCTTTGATATTTGGCAAAATAGAATCTGTATAATTATTTTGGTAATGATTTTAGATATGATCTTGTATATGACATTACATATCGAGATAGGCTTGTAGTCATCGAATGTATTTGGGTTTTCTGATTTAGGTACGAGTGCTATAAATGTGGAGTTGAAGGGTCCATGCATCTACCCTTAGCTCTGACATTCCTCAATGAATCTTATCGAATCAGTGTCGAGTCGTTCACAAAAAATAAGAATTCAACAAGCCACTAGGAAGCCCAAGAGTTTTACCCTTCTTGAAACAATGTAATACTACCTCCAGTTCTATGAAAGATACTTATTGTGACAAGTCCTAATTATCCTCCTCATCAACAAATCTAGGGAAGAATTGTGTGATATTCATGATTCCCCCTATAAAGGCCTCCCTAGGTGAAAAGTAGAGGGATTAAAAGTGATGAAAACCATCCTAGCTATATCCATCAACTTAGAAAGCATGTTACCAGTGGCATCTACAAGGGACTAGATGATGTTAATGGATTTCCTTCTCTCCACGTATTGTTGAAAAAATTTAGTGTTGTCGTCCCTCGCCTGTAGCCATATCACCCTACTTTTTAGCCTTCATGTTTCTTCTTTTTCTTCCAATAATGTAATTTTATCCATTTATAATTGTATTAAGTGTAGTTTTGATTCATTTTTTGTATAACCTCCACCTAGAGGCTTTGTAATGAATAAAATAATGTAAATAGTGATTAATTAGTTAATTATTAATTAGGTTCAAAGGCCATATCTGATAAGACATGAACTTTCATGAAGAGGCACCCGCGTAGGTATATAAGCAAGACTCATTTGTAACATTCAATCATCTATCTCATCTCATTTCGTCATACCTTTTCTAATATAATATTTGTATCCTCATGGATATCTTTGTATTCCAAGTGTTCTGGAGTATTTAAGCTTGAGAAGGAACTTTGTTCGCTTCATTTGGTATCGGAGTAGTTCGATCTTCTAGTTGCTCATCACTGTACAGAGCTATGCTCCTTGGTTTGGGCCTTTTGCCATCAAAAATTCATCAACATTGTTGTCATCGAAGAATTTCACTACCAGTCTTGGAGTTTCTCCATTTTCACCAGTAGGCCTTTCGTAAAAATTAAAAATTAGAAGAAAAAAAAAGGGAAATTTTTGAAACAAGAAGAAGCAAAAGCAATATATATATATTCAAATATATATATATATATATATATATATATATATATATATATAAGTAAAAAAAGAAAGAAAAAAAGAGATATATATAAAGTAGTACATATACATACATACCAAGACAATTTAAAAATAAAAAGGAAAAATAAAGAAGGAGGAATAGATAAGGTTATTTTGATTATTCTTTAAGTGGTTTACAAGCTCGTGGTTTTAGAAGCCCATGGTATTTGCAAGGTAAAACAAGAACACAAGGAAAAAAAATCTCTGTGTGAATGGTAAGTTTACTTTTACGTGCAGAACATTAACTGAGTCAAATACACATGGACATATATTTTATAGGTGAATATAGGTGAATAGACACGTTTCACTAGGGTTTTAACTTTTCAAAACAAAAAACAAAAAGAGTTTAAAAAAAATCAATTGTTAAAAAAAAAATATTATAAATAAAAATAAATAAATAAAACTAGAATTTACTTAGTCAAAGAACTCATCACTAAAGGAAGACTATATTTAAGGTTTTATAAAGGAAGTAATTTTCAAAAAAAAAAAAAGGAAAAATATTATTAAGGATTTCTTAAAATATTAAGAAATCATTATTAAAGTTGGAAGGTAAATAAAAGGAAAGAGCGGTTATTAAAGGTTTAAGTATTGGAAAAGTGGAAAAGGAGATAAATAATTATATTCTAAAGATTTTATTTAAAAAGGGAATATATACATATATAAAAGAATTTGAGCCTCTTTTAAAAGAGAATATTAGTGAAGGATTCATTACCAAAGATTGAAGGAATAATAGTAAAGGATATTGGAAAGAATAATTAAGCTTGAGGGTTTATTAAAGGGAAATGATAATATTTTATTATAAATACTAGGAAGGGTCGCCCTTAAAAACCCCGAAGTTATCTGACAAAATGAATCCAAAATAGAAATAAAAGAGGGAAGATTTCCTAAAATTTATAGTATGTGTGTCGATGCTCTAATTGAAATCAAAGTGTCACTTGCAGGAAAAGAGGTTCTCATATCTATTAATTTTACTCAAAAGAATAATTATGTTAGTATCAAATGTGCTAACCAATTAGTGATCCCTAAATCAAATATAACTGAAGAAAATTAATTTAACGCAAATGACAAACAATACAACAAAGAGAATTTACACCTAAGTATTAGGGAGTATTCCTTTGTCTTGCAATTCACCATTAAAACCTTATTTTCCAATAATAGGGATATAGTTCTGGGTTCGCTCTGGATGGAATCACTAGGGTCATTCATCCTTAAAATGAAAAAGAAGTTTTTGACATTTTCTTACAAAAAGAAAAAAATAACGTTACAAGATGTCACAGTGAAGCCAAATTCACTAACATCGGAAGAGATATTAGATATCACAAGAATAGTTCTTCCTGAAAGTAAAAAAGCAATACAGTATTTGCAAAGAGAAGTTGAAAAAATCACAACTAACAAGAATGAAGAAGTTGCTCGCCTCAAGAACCACAAAAATAAATTACTAACACAAATTAAGAAGCTGAAGAAATACAAGAAGTCGTCGGAAAACAAGGTGAAACAACTTGTCGAAAACAAAGCATCGAAATCTTCAAATATAGAAGTTCAATTTGAAGAAAAATTGAACGTTGATTTAGTAAATGTCTCAACTGAAGAAGATGGAAATCAAGTTGCAGAAGAAACAAACTTAGATGTTGCACGAATGAAGAAAATTCTACGTGAAGATTCTATAACCGTCTCCATAACATCCTCACCAGGCAAAAATCAAAGAGGTCAAACCAAAACAGTTCCCTATCGACATCCAAATCATGGGAGCGGACAACTCAACCAAGCTATGTATTCAAAACAGAAACAGGCCGATATTCTGAAGAATACTAATGAATCATCACAAGTTTCCAGTCATGTTAAGATTCCACAGAATATTGATTTAGGATGGTCCGATCCATTCTGAGTGCGATAGTTTTTTTCATCACTTAGACGATCATATCAACTCGTATCGACAAGGATAACTGCCTCGAGACGAGAAGATGTTTGTAGTAGGAAACGAAATCGAGGCCTTTCATCGAAAAGCTTTGAGGACAAATATTTTTGAGGGGAAGGAAATTTAATGAATAAAATAATGTAAATAATGATTAATTAGTTTATTAGTAATTAGGTTAAAAGGACATGTCTGATAAGACATGAAATTTCGTGAAGAGGCACCTTCGTAGGTATATAAGCAGGACTCATTTGTAAAATTCAATCATCTATATCATCTCATTTCTTCATACCTTTTGTAATATAATATTTGTATCCTCATGAATATATTTGTATTCTAAGTGTTCTTCGAGTTATTCGAATTCTGATTCGATCTTATTCAGGGATTCCTCATCTCTTTATATTTTTTCATTTAACCATTCCAATGTATTCCTTTTTATATGAATAATATTTTTGTTAAATTGTGAAGAAATCGAATAATCCTCCCTATATTCACAAGGGCGCCAGTTATCTATAGCCATATTTCTGAATGCCTCCACCTTTAACCAGGTCGCGTTGAATTTAAAGGGGTATCTCGGTTTATTGATATGACTTTCTAGATGAAAATAGATAGGTTCATGATGAGAAGAACCTCTCAATCCATCCCATTGTTTGAATAAGGCGAAGTGATCCAAGATGGATTCCTGAATCAAGAACTAGTCGAATCTTATTTCTATTATATCTTCCACCACTCGACGATTTATCTAGGTAGGTAATATCCTAACCATATCAATGTCAATAAGATGGTGGGATTTTAGAAGTTGTGCAAAGTCTTCTATGAGAGGATATTCATGAGCATGGTCACCCCAAAATTAATCCCTTACTAAGGATAAATTTATCCCCCCCAATAATTAGATGTTCACGATTCATAAAATATTTGTTTATGAGGTCATTCCAGAAAGAAAATCGATCTGGGCAAGGGACATATATATTGACAATCCTGAATTATGATCCAAATTCTTCCAAAATATATCTACAATAACATAGTTGTAATGTTCCCAAACATTTTTCATTTTCATATATTTACATTTTATACAATTTTCCACCCCCCATCGAACTACCCCTTGCATCAACAACAAAGAAAGTCCAATTCTTACATAAGCCTTCCAAGATATGTTCAACATCAGATCTTGAACCCAATGTTTCTTGTAGGTAAATAATCTCAATATTGTATGAAAAGATCAGATGTTTTAGAGCTAGGTTCTTGGAGGGGCTATCTAACCCTTAACACTTGTAAGAGATCCACTTCATGGGAGGTCAAAATATAGGGTTTTCCTTGCTCTAAATACCCCTTCCAATGATGATTGTCTCCCAAGAACAATGTAATACAAGGAAATACCCTCTAGCGGATGTTTTTGAGGAATCCCTTATAAAAATAGCCCAGATATTCATTTCTAGTGGAGGTCACTAGAGGAGGTTGGCGGGTGGAGATTTTTGCGGTGTGTTACTAATCATAACACACACCGATGCATTTTATATAAAGCTCACCGGTGCATACTATCAAATGGCACACCGAGACACTATGCTCTCCATACAAACTGGCCCGGTGTGTCTCAGTAATCCAGTGCACCAATGCATAATATCAAATGGCACACCAAGGCACTGTACTCACCGTAAAAACTAACCTGGTGCATCTAAGTAATATAACGCACCGAAAAAGGGTTAATTTTAAAAAAAATTACCGACCATAAAAAAATTCATTTTTACTTGTTCATTGCTCTAGATCTCTCAAGCACCGGTGTGTTTTTTTCTTCCTTGAGGTGCCCTACCATTGGTGCTCCCATTGTTCGTCTTGATTTCATCCATTTCTCACTCTTTAGAGTTTGAATTTTTGAAAATGGTGGGAAAATTTATTTTTTATTATTCCTCCGAAAATATGCCTCCTTGACGCGCAAATGTGCACGTAATCTACTTGTTTCTCAATAACTTAACCTTTTAGCAGAATAGTTTCTCAAATTCACTTAAAATTTACCATCTAAAAAAAATAAAAAATTTATGCGTGGTGCGTTCGAGCTTTTCGGCTCGCACCGTTCATGGTACCGGCTGTAAATTTATAGGCCGCACCACGAACGGTGTTAACGAAAACCGCACCGAGCTCTGGTGCGGTACTAATAAAACGAGCACCACTTTAACACTGAAATAGTGTGGTACCTGTCAGTTTCCAGCCACACCGACCATATAAAATTTTTAAAAATAACACACTATGTATAATTGTACAGTGGTGCAGTCGTTTACCAGACCACACCGGGAATTATGTATGGCTATCGGGTGGTGCTTTGACCAAACTAACCGCCTCAGGGTGGATAGTTTGGTCAATGCACAACACAAAAAATATTTTCGGTTTGCGTGGTGTGTGAATTTTTTTCATGCACACTATGGCTGGTGTGTGATAAAATAGGTATGCACCAATAGCGGTGCGTGACTTTTTCTTTGAGCGCACTGAATGTTTTTTTTTCAATAAAAATTATATATATATATATATATAGAGAGAGAGAGAGAGAGAGATAAATGCATTTGTCATGTCATAAAAAAAATGTATTTAATATGTGAATCATTCAGCAACTCTGGAACAACAACATCATATGGAGGACTGTTATAACATGATTAAGTAGTGGGAGGCATGTGAGAGGGAGAGAATTTTGTACGCTTGCCCTATTATGGCACCCACCTAGTTGATCTTAAGGGAGGTAGGCCTCCTTAAGCTCTACGAAGAGGTTACATCCCTGAAGGGGCACAATGAGTTATTGGGACAATTGATCTACTGGTGGGATGCCCAACGATAGGCTTTCTGGGCTAGTCCTGGCCAGTGGTACGAGCCCACTAAGGAGGACATTTATTTTATTATTGGCCTATATAGAAGAGGGCAGGATTTTCCTCAGTTCCTAGATGTCCCCGTAAGTTATGCAGTAGGGAGTCAGTTGGCATACTCCCAGAGATACATTAGGGATGATATACTTTCTCCTACAGATTTTCAGGTGTTCGATGGTCAGTTACACATTGCTTCGTTTGGTCCAGAGGAGGTGAGGGGCATCACACTACTACTGATGACCATTACACACTATACTAGTGATGGGCAGCGTATTATTTTCCCGCTTTTATTTTATGTTGATTCTTTATTCTAGACACCACGACTTGTGAGATGGTCTCCCATTTTTTTGCAGTATTTTTGTATAGCATTATATAGATTTCATTCTTAGGCATGTGGGAGGTTGACCTTCCCTTTTTCTTTAGAGTTATTTTAATTTTTTGAGAGGTTTCCGAAGACGAGGCCTACTTTTACCCAATAGCCTCATAGGCCAATGTTACATGTATAGATGCAGATGAGGGGCCAAATGATGCCTAAGAGGGGCCCGTCTGACTATCTGGCTAGGATATCTAGTGATGCACTGAAGCTGCTAGCCAATGTTGATGATCACATGTTCATGATGGTGTCATGTCTGTACATGGGTTTAGATTGGCGAGGGTGTACCAAAATCCTCTTCACATAGGATGAGCCACCAGATGCTATAGGTAATATTGGTGTTTTATTTAAACTAATATAGTTTCATTTTATTGTCTTAATTAATTAATTAGAATAAAATTTATTCTAACACATTCTTTAACTACTTGTTTTATTAAATTGTTTAATGAAATTTTATAATTATTGTTGTGTACTATATATTTTGTAGATATTGGCATATTCGTTGGGGACATGATTCCACCCCCACTAGATGATCCTGTAGATCATGATGAGGATATGGTGGAGGCCGTGGATCAGGGTCATAGACTAGATCCTCGGGTGTAGATACTCGTGGGGATGCGACGTAGGGAGAACATCTGATTCAGGATGGTGTTGAGTGACTGAATATGTCGACTCTCGGTTGATGAGGGAGTCTTCCCTGCTACGATCAGAGAGATCCATGTTGATCTTAGGCTCACATAGCTCTAGAGAGACATGCCCTGCGATGTGATCACCCTTATGCATCATATTGTTGGAGCTTCCAGGCTACTGGTGGCTAGAAGGGATAAGCATCGTGGAGATGCGTGACAGAGCATATCATCGAATGATCATGATCACAATGGGAGTGATCATCATTCTAGTACTCCACCTTCTCCTCCTCATGTATTTTCATGATTAAATTTGATTAAAATTATAAAAGTTCTAAAATTGTAAAATTGTAAAATTGTAAGTGTAAGTGTATGCATCGTGATCGTAATTGTAAATATGTAATTGTAAAATTGTAAATTGTAATTGTAAAATTGTAATTGTTTTGTGAAATTGTAAAATTGTAATTGTAATTGTATGTATTGTCATGATTCAATTTTATTAAAATTGTAAAATTTGTAAATTTGTAAAACCTGTAAAATTATAAAATTGTAAATTAATTGTCAATTTTGAACCATAACTACCGTAAGTAAAATTTATACCATACATATTGTTAAATTACCATAACTGTAAAATTGTAAATTTTTAAATTTGTATGAATATAAATAATAGTAAAATAATAAATCTATAATAATATGAATTTTTGTAACATAATAAAGTTTGGAAAATAATGCAAATAAATTCATCTTTAGAATTATCATTATTTTATTATGATCTTACATACAAAAAATAACATTATACATTAATACCTTTTCTTTAATTTGGAAAAGATCACACACACACACACACACACATATATAGGGTGCATTTATTTATGTATTGATATAGTGAAAAACCATTTAAAGAAATCAAGTAGTTGTATTATTTTAGGAATTGAAATAAAAAGAATAACTTGATATAGTGCATTGTTTTCAAGATCAACATAATTGCAAATTTTAAAGTAAAATGATTTTAACATTAACACAATGCAAACCAATTAATTCAAAATAAATATTATAATATTTCGAAAAAAACAGAGTTTTAGCTATAAGATTAAGTCCTCTTCTTTATATAACCCCATCTTAAATAGTATAAATGATGAAATAACATGTGTACCATATCACTCTTTGTTCTCATGATCACCCTCTTTGTCTTCGAGCTCACTTAGCATGATAACACTATTTTTCTCAAAAATATGTTTTTATCTATGGTTATTTCTCAATACGAACCACTAATCCATATCCAATACATCTAGGTGAAAAAATACCTAGTTGCAATGTTTGGGGAAAACATAAGGCTTCTTAGCTTCATCCCACATATTTCTAGAGTTGATACATATCAGCCTACTATCTAAATCTTCCTTTACGTTATTCTGATCAAAGGTTTCCCACCACTTGCACCTAAAAATAACACATTGGAAAGAAGTGAAGTCTACTTCAATGATCTCTTGTATCTTTCCGGCATAACCTAACGTCCCTCATACTAGGGTTTGATCACGGTGGCTAGCTCGACTACACTGATCGAACTCGACTTCCACTCCACATTCTTGTGTCATGTGTCCATCATCGACATTTCTGTGAAAAAATGGTGTCCATATTCCCACATAGATGGGAACAAATGCACCTATAAAAAAGTTAAAAAATCATAGTGTCATGTGTCTATTAACCTAACTGTTAAAATATAAAATATAGATGTTACATTTAAAAGGTGCATTATTAAGTTTAAAATGCACATAAATAGATTATTACATAGTTGCTACACCCAATCCCTACGTTTAGTGCATCCTCTTCGGCACGCGGGTAATGATTGGTTGCATTGTATTTCTCTCTGACTTGGTCAGCAACCCAACTATTGGGGCATATCATTGGAATTTTCTTTTAAATGATAGAGATAAGTCACACTTCTACCATTCAATTGTCTATTATTTCCTGTCACTATCCCATTTCATCCTCTTTTGTTCGTACAATGCGACCCACAGTTGTGTCACTTCAAAATTGTAAATAATGGATTTATTGATTGCTTCAATTTCTGCATTCGCTCATGAAATCAAACCAACATATGGTACATATGAGATCAAAATATACATTATATCGATGTTAAACATGAATATTCAGTTTGTGTAAATTTGAAAAATTACAGGTCACTTAGTCTTTATCAAGTGCCTTTTTCCATTGGTTTGGAGAAGCTACCCTTCTCTTTTATCTTCATCCCTTTCATTGTCCCGAATCACTGCACCTACTTTGTTGTCAATATGCTTGATTTAATCACTAGAATAATAGAAAGACTCCTACGATGTGTACCCGTTTTCCATAGAACCCTCGGGTTTTTCCCTTTGTCGAACAAAAATTTTCAACTTCTTCATGTACCTCTCTAAGAAGAACATCCAACGACAAGAAACCACCCCAACTAATTCAACCTCATCTATTAGGTCGATAAGAACATGAACCTACAAGTCCATGGAACTCGTCTGAAGTTCCTTTTCATACATACAAACAATCTCAATTATCTCTTGACGCCACCGTGGAATGCTAGCCACATGAATCTCATTTGACGTGATCCAACGTACAAATGCAGATAATTTAGATATGGCACGTCCTAGGTCTTGGGGGAGGTCATGTTCTCACACACCCACGCATGAAAAAAGGATAATGACACTGCAAAGTTATAAACATATGCAATAAGATACAAGATTAGCTATGTTTTATGATCCCTGCATGGGATAAAATTTATTAATATAACAAATAATAAATTCACTCTTTTGACATTATACGCACTCTTAGAAGATTCAAATGGTCATGAAATTTCAACCCCGAAAAATGGTCTTCCACAGTGAAGCAACGCTATAGTGAATACCCATATGAAGATGGCACCCTCACACACATTATAGCTTCCTTTGCCAAAGAAATATAATTTTTTTTTTTAAAATCCATGGGACATCACCTTCTTTGAAATACCAATTAGAAGGACAAACCTCTGATCTTGTACGTTCTAATTGTCTTGGCCAATTTTTATTTTTAGTTTTTGAAGTAATAAGATCTTTCCTAACAACCAATGTGTCACTTTGTTTCGATGATATGTGCCTCCATAAAGAAGATGAATCATTTTTAAATATATGCATGGGATCTAATAAGTGGGTAATCTTAAGATTCTCCCAATATGGGAGGTTATAAAAGATACATTTCCTTTTCATCCCAATGGGAAATTTCTCAACATAGGTTTCAAAGAATTTTGGATCATCAAACATAGGCTCCTCATTTGAATCAAACATTTCTATGGACTCCTTCTCCTTCTCTCTATCATATTCTCTAATCCATTTAGCTGGTGTTGTTATTGAAAGCGTTTGGGTTCTCTCTCATTTACCATTGAAAGTGGATGTTTCTCTTCTGTAAGGGTGTTCTTCTGGGAGGAATATCTTGGAGAAGTCATACAATGGCTTTCGTAGGTCGTTTGACCATCTAGCTTTCAAAGAAAGTCCACAAAATTTACATGCATAGTACCCTTTTGTTACAAGAACTGTGAAATTATTTTATACAATATGCATGCAACGTTAAAAAATATCATGAGGATCAAAATAATTACAATGAATTAAATAATTAATATGCAAAAGAATATTTTTACGTATATAAAAAAATCAATAAACATGTAATTTAACAGAGAAAACTCCTAATCTTGGATAATCATGTGTCGTGTAAGCACATATGCCATACAACGTAAAACTCCTCTCTGTTGTGATGGGTCTTGATACATCGTATGCATTTATCGCATCGCATAATTCCTTCAATTCATCTACTAGTGGTTGTAAGTAGACATCCATATTCTTCACTTATCTTCTACCAGGGACTATAAGAGCCAACATAATATGTTCATTCTTCACGAACAACCATGTGGGGAAGTTTTTATTGATCACTACTATAGGATGTTGGTCGCTTTAATTGTTTTCACAATTCAAGCTCCACATAAATTGTCAACCCGAGGAAGTCTTTTTATTCCAAAGACAATCACGCACTGGATATGCTCAATTTCAAAAGAAAAAACAATGTTGTAGTAAAAAGCCACACAATTACCAATCATACAAATCTAATTATTCACACTCTGTTTAATCAAATCTGAAGTCAATTATGTTATAGCAGAAGTAATTCCTAGGTTGCAGTTTAGAATCCAAATAAAGGGAAATCAATCTGCAGGAAAGGAAACCAATCAACCATAACAGGAACAGGACCCTATTCCTTTAAATACGAACTTCAGCACCTGCTGTGTGACACTAGTCACTCTGTAGAAAAGATAACTCAAGAGACCAAGACCCTATTCCCATGAACAGTAACCTTCAGCACTTGTCTCCTGTTCTAATCACACTGCAGGAAAATAAAGTCAATTAGTGGGAGCAGGACCCTATTCCTTTGTACAGGAACCTTCAGCACCTGCTTCCCAGCATCATACATTCAAAAAATTAACATAAATGGTTCTCTCAACTTCTTAAAAATGAATGTATTAAACACATGCAGCGTTAAGGAAACAAAGTACTCAATGAACTACAAAACTGTGTAACTGGTGTTCAGCAAACAGAATCAAAGTGAAGTGAAAACAGCATAAAGAAATTAAACAAAATACAGGGACAGAAGGGTAAATCTTGTGAGGAAGGTGGGCCCTTTCCCTCTCACAAGATTCCCCAGGGAAAGAATTAAATTGGAGCGCTCAAAAGGAAATTTTATTCATCTGTCAAAAGAAATGATACATTACAAATGGAGTCTAGCTCCAGTCTCTCAAATACAATGTTCTCCTGTAGCTTTCAAACTTGAACTCCCTTCTAATGATGATGTCTCCTCTTTTTAAATAGGATACATCTCTTACAATTACATGAGAGTGAATATGTGTTTATCCTAATTCTGTTCTTCTTTCTTAAAACAGGACTATTCTGTTCTTCCATAAAAAGATATTGTTACAACAGATACAACAAGAATGCTATCTTCAGAATAATCTGTGTAACCACGTCTTCATGCTGTTGCCATTTTTCCACAAAATACTCTTCCAGAATCGCAAATTACGAGTGACGGAATTTGCGTGCTTGCTGGTTGTTTCAGCAACGAAGTCAACTGTTTCAGCAACGGCCGATTGTTCCAGCACAGCATATAACTTATCTGCGATCTTTTAGACTTATGTTAGCAACAATCTACTTCAATTAATGATAAAATATAAGAGTAATATGGAATTATATGTAAACAGATTAAACATATAATAAAGAAGAGGATTTTATATACCTTGGGATAAAGTAAATGAAAATGATGATGGAATCCTTTTTAAACATGGTTATAAAAGTAAGGTGGTGTCAAAGTATATAGTAAAAATGATACATATTGGAGTTCTAACATCCCCCCCAGCTGAAAATATTGCATGTCCTCAGGCAACTCCTAGTCTGAGTCAGAGTCTGAGTACTGACTCTATGCATGCAAGTTGCTCAAGCAGTAGCTGGAGAAGGTGGCATCTGTCAGAGCTCGGAATCCTCTATTATTCTGCAATTGCTGCCATGCTACAGCTTCATCTCTGCCAGCCAATTCATAGTGACACTGATATTTCTCTGAAGGCATCCATAGAATTGGAAAATGAAAATGGTAACCAATCCAATTTGCTCCACAATGTCGAATGCATCTGATGTAATTAGGTACCCCGGAAAGTGCAGCTTGGAGATTATCAGGGCTAAAAGCGTGATAGTCTTGCCTTTCTTTACATGACTGCTGCCAAAACATAGTGTTGGCCTTCAATGCAGCAGTCTCCTTTACTCTGATTTGCTGTTGACACTTCAAAAGTGTTGAAGCCTGTAGTTGTTGCATGTACCTATGCATTCCTGGCTTTTGTAAGAATTGGTGATATTGTGCTATAAACATGGCTGGACTTAAAGGTTCCGGTCTAATCCAAAGGAGCCTATTCTCCTCATTATGACTACTTGCAATAAACGTAGTTTTCCAGGTGAGCTGATTGGCCAAAAATGAAACAAATGCCCTTATTTGTATATCACCTGCAATTGGAATGAGATTGACTCTTATATTCTCGGGAATGGCCTCATTATGGAGATAATGTTCGCATAGCAAATGCTGGTCACTTTCAGGGGCCTCAACAAAAGTCTCAACAAATTGTTCTGAAGTAAGCAATTCATGAGGTCTGCCATCCTTTATTGCCTTCAATTGAAAATAAACTAAACGTTCAGAAAGGAAGAGAGAGTAATTTACAGAGGGTTTGCGGGTAGCCATCAACTTCTGCACTAATGAAAACATCAAAACCATCTTTTCCTTTGATTCCTTGACTTCCCTCTTGGAATCCCTGAGCTGTTGCAATGTCTCTTCCCAACTATCCCAGTTGGTATACATGTGATTCTTCCATGCTAACTTATGCTGCTGTAATATTGTATCTTGTTCCTCAGCATATTATTTCTTCCATTTTTTCATCAGTTCTAATTGGTTCCATGGCAGGGTTTGTGTCCTGGAATTAGAAGTACTGGGTTGGGACATTGTTTGAGTGGCTGCACTGACTAACTCAGGGCAATATATCTGTGGTTGTGATACTGTCTGAGTGGCTGAGCTGACTAGCTCAGGACAAGATATCTGTGGTTGTGTTTCTGTCTGAGTGGCTGAGCTGACCAGCACAGGGTGAGATATCTGTGGTTTAGTTTCTTTTTCTAAATTTATTGAGAGCCCTACTGGTTCTTGTGGAGAAGTAGGGTATTCTTCTTTAATTGCAGCTGATGTAGATGCCTCAGATACCTGAATTTTGACTACTTTGTAGCCTGCCTGCTGGTAAATATTACCACACTCATGGCACATGTATTCTTTGCATGGCTCCCTATTTTGTGCTGATGCTATGTGTGCTAGCATATAGAGATTCAATTCTCTATCAAAGGCTTCTCGTGCCTCGATTAATTCATTCTTATAGGCTTCTAGATCAGACTTCAAAAACTCATTTTCTTGCAATAAAGATGCCATAGTATGTGAACCCTGTGTGCTAGTTGATTCTACTGGAGTTGTTTGCTGATCCACAGCTGTAGCTGGTTCTTATGGAGCAGCTACAGTTGGTTTCCCTATATCATCATGCTTGGTGTATGATTTTTGTACCACAGTGGTTGGTTCTTGTGTTTCAGCCTCTGGGTAAGTGACTGGTTCTTGTGTAACAGTCACTGTTTGAGCCATAAACGATGTCGTATTATCCCGGGGCACTGGTTCTTGTGTGGCAGTGCCACCGGACGAGACGGGTTGGGGGATTTGAAATGGGGGTGAAGATTGATGTTTTAACAGAATAGTGGCGGGGTCAGGGGAAATGGGAGTAACTCCTGTTTCAACAGTCATCTTCATTTTCCTTTTTGGTGGGAAAGCAGAGAAGTCACTATCTTTCCTTTTCTTTGCAGGGGAAGATTCTTTTCTGGGGGAAGGGCTTTCGGAAGAAGTGAAAATTTGGAATTTGGCCCTTGTTCGTCGTTTTGAGACAGAGACTGTTGGGGTTCTTTTCTTCCTTTTATAAGTAGGTGGGGATGGGGGTGTTAGAGAGTCATTGCTAGGGATAGAAATAGTGGGAATGGTTGACTCTACTAAATGGGACAAACTTGGGGTTGGGTCAATTGGCTCTGAGGATGGAATTACTGGGGAGTCTGGGATATCGTCCAGTTGCCCTTCATAAGGAATCTCAGGAGTTTCTTGGGAACTTTCGGCTTGTTGGGGGATTTGGGCCTGCTGAGGAATTTCAGCCTGTTGGGGAATAAGGAGTGGAATATTCAGAGGGGGGTTTTGCTGAGCAAAACCCCTCTGAATTAAAAATTGACATAAACGATGATGGGTGAGGGATAACAATGGGAATTTAGCCCGTCTGCAATAATAGGACATGTTTTTGATACAACCAAGCAGATAATAGGGAATATTAACTAATCGACCATTCCTTAAATGATTCATCAAAACGAAGTCGTGTTGGTAGACTACCTGGTAACGCCCTTCGCATGTCAAGTAGTGCTTGATCAATTCTGCTACTGTTGGCCATGGTCAAGGAAGTGAATGCAGACTTACATCGCGGCCTTTAAGTTCAACTGGTTCATCTGGACGAAGAAAATCTTGCTGTGCATTTAAAATCACTTGGTTCCTACTGAACCAGCGAGTCCCAATAGCCGGAAAACCTGAAACTTGAACTATGTCCTCCTCTGTAACTGAAATGCGGACCCCTTGAACCACTGAGAAATTCCCTTGAAGGTTCTGTGTGAACTCTAAAACTTGTTCCTGATCAAATTCTCCCAACCTTTCAAAATATGTTGTCCATCCTGCTTGTTGGAAAATTTGATAGGCTTCCAGGAACATTTGAAGAAGATTTATCGAACCAGGCTCGTGTCTGATAGCCGACCCTCCCATGGCTACTAGCTTGAGTTACATGCAGAGGCACGGAAGACAGAAACAAAGGCTTTGGTCAAGCTAATTGTTGCAACAGAGGATGTGGAGTCTCTATGACGGCGGAGATGGAATGAAGAGTGACGGAGGATTGGTTAATGTGAAATGATTATTCAGTTTTCGAAATTCCCCCCCCTACGTATGGTGTAATGATGATTGGGCGTGTAGAGATTGCAACCATTATGAGCGAGATCCTCTCTTTAATATAATTTAACTGCATTACATTAAAACCACATACCTTACATTTTTACCTTTGGTTTAATAATTCGAAGTGTAGAGTGCTTCAGAATGGCTTAATATACATGGAAGAATCTGTAGATTTTTCTGAAATTTAGAACAGGAGTGTAACAGGATCTGCTCAGTACTGAATAATTTTCACCCAAAGGATCTGAAGCGTAAAAGTGGAGAACTAAAAAGCTTGTATAGCGGCGGAAAGAAATGATGTTTTAATGATGACAGGTTGCTGAAATTGGTGTTTCAGCAACGGAAAAATGAACGACATGTTGCTGAAACTGGTGTTTCAACAATGGGAAAAATCAGGAAAATGGGATAAATAACTTGGGTTTGAAACAAGTGGGGGAAGTGTTTGATACGGAATAACTTCAGCAGTAAGGGATAGGAAATACTAGCTGAAGGATGATACTTCAGGAATGGTAGAAGTGGGAAAAATGGAAAAAGGGAAATAATGTAGGAATGGGATGAAGGGATATTACTAGGAAATGGGATAAAATGAAGGGAACAATCTTCTGTGATTGAAGCTTCAGATATTCTTATGATGGATCTGTCCTCCTTAATGAGCTTTTACAGAATCTGCAAAATTCAATTGTAATATGACAACCCTTGACAGGGATTATTAGTTTTAAATCTAATCTAATCTAATACTAAAAATACAGTGCAGAAAATTAAATGCTGTGAGGAGCAGAAGACTCCCCTAGAAAAAGATAATGAATATCAGTCATGCAAGCAATCTTGAAATCCTCTTTAGAAACAGGGCGCTGGTATAAATGAAGCCTATGACCATTGACTAGTAGAGGTGTTTTAGAATCATCAATTGTTAAAAGTCTTACCGTTCCATTAGAAAAAACAACATCTACCTCATATGGTCCAAGCCAACGTGTATGTAGCTTATCCTGAAAATTTTCAAACCGAGAGTCATACAACAGGGCCCAATTACCTTTTTGGAACTGCTTGTGTTTGATAATTTTGTCATGCCACTTCATTCTCTGTTGTTGAATCATGGTGGTTTGGTGAATGGCATCTAATCTCTTTTCATCCAACTCAAGAAGCTGCTGCAACCTAGCTGTCTGCACATCAGTCAAATCAAGATTAACAGCTAAAGCAGTTCTTAGAGTTTTGATTTCAAATTCCACAGGAAAAACAACATTTTTACCATAAACCAATTCATAGGGAGAAAAACCTGGAGTATTTCTCCAAGTAGTTCTGTAAGCCCATAATGCTTCAGGTAGCCTTTGAGACCAATCCTTCCGGTTGTCCTTCACTGTTTTAGTTAGAATGGCTTCTAATACTTTGTTTGTGCTTTCCACCTGCCCATTGGCCTGGGGGTGGTATGGTGTAGTCATTCTATGTTGAATATGATATTTGTGAAGGGTACACTTAAAACCATGAGAATTGAATGGAGGTCCTCCATCTCTAACTAGCTCTCTAGGAATTCCAAATCTAGTAAAGATTTCTTCAAATAAGAAAGCTAGGACAACCTCTTCATTGGCTCTAATAAGTGCTTTGGCCTCCACCCATTTAGTCTTATAGTCTGTACAGACTAATATATAAGTTCTTTGATTGGATGGAGGATTAATGGGTCCTATGAAATCCAAGGCCCATCTTTCAAATGGTTCAGAAACTACCTGGGGGTTTAATGGCATTTGATCTCTATGATTGGGTTGACCCATTCTTTGGCAGCTGTCACAAGCCCTTACATATTTCTTTGCATCCTTAAATAATGAGGGCCAATAGTAACCCATCCTTAGAATTTTGTGTGATGTTCTCTTATCCGCGAAATGCCCTCCACAAGGGCCATCATGGCAAGCTTTCAGTATGTCATACACTTCATCTTCCCTAATGCATCTTCGGATTTCCTGATCAAGTCCCGTGTAGAAAAGACACCCACTTATCCAGCTATACCTGGCACTTTGTTGAACAATTCTTCTCTTTTCTCTGTATGACAGGTGTGATGGTAATTTTCCTGCAACCAGATAATTAGGAATATCTGCATACCATGGAGAGTGAGCAGAAACTGCAAACAAATACTCATCAGGAAAAGAATCATCTACTGGAATATCATTGTCAGTTTTTAACCGTGAAAGGAAATCAGCCACCACATTTTCTTTACCAGGCCGATCTACAATTGTGATATCAAATTCCTGCAGTAATAATAGCCATCTGGTAACTCTAGAATTTGTAACAGATTTTTTCATTAAATACTTGATAGCTGAGTGGTCAGTGTGCACAAAAGTAGAATAACCAGTGATATAATGTCGAAATTTATTAATGGCATAAATTACTGCAAGAAATTCCTTTTCGGTAACTGTGTAATTAAGCTCAGCAGGGGTCATATTCTTGCTAATAAAGTAGATAGCATAAGGAAGATGATTTTCCTCTTGTCCCAAGACAGCTCCAATTGCAGTGTCTGAAGCATCAGAAGATATATGAAAAGGGAGGGCCCAATCAGGCCCCCTCAAAATAGGAGCAGTAGACAACTGATGCTTGAGTTCTTCAAAGGCTTTCTGACAAGAATTAGTCCACTTAAATTCAGCATTTTTCATAAGCAACACAAATAATGGAGAAGCTATCTTAGAAAAATCTTTAATAAATCTTCTGTAGTATCCAGCATGTCCTAAAAAACTTCTCACATCAGTTTGTGTTTTAGGAACAGAAAGATTCTGAATGACCAATATTTTAGATGGATCTACCTGAATACCTTGAGATGAAATAAAATGTCCAAGCACTACTCCTTCACTCATCATCATATGACATTTTTCAGTACTTAGGGAGAGGTGAGCTTGTATACATCGTTTAAGTACCTTCTCAAGATTTTTTAATGCATCTTCAAAAGACACACCATAAGGAGTAAAATCATCCATAAATATTTCCATAGAGTCATTCAGCATATCAGAAAAGATTCCTATAACAGCCCTCTGAAAAGTTGCTGGTGCATTACATAGCCCAAATGGAAGAACTCTATAAGCAAAAGTTCTCCAAGGGCTAGTGAAAGTGGTATTGTCCTGGTCTTGGGGTGCAATTCTAATTTGGTTATACCCACTGAATCCATCTAGAAAAGAAAAGAATTTCTTCCCTGACAGACTATCCAACACCTGATCAATGAAGGGTAAAGGAAAGTGATATTTTTGAGTAGCTTTGTTCAATGCTCTATAATCAACACATACTCTCCATTTCCCATTTTTCTTAGGGACAATTACCAATGGGGAAACCCACTCACTGTCAGATATGGGGTATATAAATCCTGCATTAAGCAATTTCTGAAGTTCTTATTTAACAATTTCTCGTAAATTAGGGTTCATTCGTCTTTGGGGTTGACAGACTGGTCGGCATCCCTCTTTAATGTAAATTCGGTGAGTACATAGTTCAGAAGAGATCCCTTTCATATCTGTGTAATCCCATGCAAATGCTTCCTTATATTCATGCAATAACTTCATTAACTGCTGTGTTTCAACAACTGTTAGATCAAGATTTATGTTTAATGTCTTGCCAGGTTCAATTTCAACTGTTATGCTTTTAGATGAGATGGTGGTTAATGTCTGAGATAAGTCTTCAGATTCAATCTTTTCTTGGGTATCTGTTTCAAAAATTGCAGTCAATTGATTGTGTGTTTCAACAATTACAGAAGAAGGTTCACAGATAAAATTATTAATTACTTCATCCTCTGTATTGTCTTTAAGAGTTAAATCTTTCCCAATAGTTATAATAGGCTGAACAGCATTATCATCATAATCCATCCACATAGAATCTTCATTACTAATTATGGGTGTAGCATGAGGATAAAGAGTAAGCTGTTTGGTTTCATAACCATTATAAATTGTCATTGAACCAGATCTACAACTGATAAAGGCATCAGCTGTGGCCAGCCATGGCCTTCCTAGAATTGAGGGATGTCCCCCCAGCTTTGTTTTAGTCTGCAATACAACAAAGTCATCTGGGTAATTCCAGGATTCAACTGAGATAAGTAGATCTTCAACAACTCCTTCAGGTTTAATTGTAGAACGGTCAGCCAACTCTAAAATGGTGGGTGTATCTCTGATTGTGTTATTCAGCTGTAACATTTGTAAAGTTTCAAGAGTCATTATGTTTATTGCAACACCTAAATCTACCAGAACTTGAGGAATCATTGTTTTACCAATCTGAACTGTTACGGTAGGATGGCCGGGATCACCATATTTCACAGGAGGGGTTTTTCCGGACATTAATGCAAATAAGTCACCCATCACATGTAATGTAAGGGGATCTTTAGTTTTCCTACCAGGTTTCTTAACACAAATATCCCTTATTGTTCTCGCATAAATTGGTACATCTCTTAATGCTTGTAAAAGTGGAATTTTAACATACAAATTTTTCAATTCCCCTAAAATATTAAAGCAGGTGTTTCAGGCGTTCTGGTAAAAACCAAACGCTCGGGGAATGGTGGTTCTGTTATTTCAACACTCTTGTTAGAAGGTGGTTGTGCTTTCTTATGTTTCTCAGTTTCATCTTTATCAGAATCAGAAGAAGTTATGTCATCAATAATAGGCTCTACTATTTTCCCAGATCTTAAATTAATATCATTACATTGCATAGTAGGAAATATAGACTGATTCTGAATATCAATGACTTGCACAACTTTATTATTGGGGTTAGGATTTGGTTGCACAGGTAGCTGGGGTCTCATTTGGTTATTTGGCGGAGCATTTGATGGCAGAGGAAGTGGTTGTTGGAATTGAGGCAATTGATTTGGGTATGGGAGTTGTTGGCTTCTCCAATTTGAATTCCAAGGGTTAAAAGAAGATGGCTGCTGTGGAGGCCAAGGAGTCGACATTAAAGGATCAATAAAGGGAGGGTTTGATTGCTGCATGGGTGGGAAATTCATTTTATTGAAGGGTGGGTATTGCATTTGATTAAAGGGAGGGTAATTTGTTTGACCGAAAGCAGAATAATTGTTCCAACGATTAAATGGCATACTAGAGTTCATACCTTGTCCTTTTGGTTGCCATTGTCTTCTTTGAGTTAGCAGGTAAACTGCTTCAGTTTCTTCTTCCGTTGGCTGTAATGCTGCCTTTATTCCTGGTAGAGATGGACATTGTTTTGTTTCATGATCTTTCTCAAAAAGGGTACAGATTGGTATTTTGTCCATTGGGCATTCCCTTAGTGGATGTTTGTCTCTGCACTTTGGGCAAAAGACAGCCAGAGTTGCTTCTGCTTCAGCCTGCTTCTTCTTAACCTGCAAAGTGTCAATTTGTGAAGCAAAAGAACTTAACATCTCAGTTTTAAATTCTTCAATTAAATTACCTATTTCAGCTCTTATTGCTCCTCCACTGGCTGATTTCTGCACTCTTGAATAGGTGGAATCTCTATTAGTTACTCTATTCCTTGCAGCTCCCCTTGAACACCTCTTAGAAAGTTCAACAATCTCATCATATGATTCCTTAGATATATCTCCCTTGCCAAGCATGTTTAACATATCTAAAAAATCATCCCTTAAACCTCTAAGTAATATTGTTTTGCGAATTTCCTTACTTATATTCAGATGATCAGATCTCTGTATATTGTACTGCAGCCTTTCTACATAGTCCTCCAGATTCTCGTCCGGATTTTGTGCCATATTGAATAGTTAATCCTTCTTTTCTCTCGTCCGGAAATAGTGTTGATATTTAAGCAGAAATTTCTGTTTCATCTGCTCCCAAGTTGTGATTACCTGACTCCCAAGGCTCATGAACCATCTTAAAGCATTTCCTTTTAAGGTTGCTGGAAACAGTTTCAACTTTTGAGCATTAGTAACATAATAATAACTTCTTCATAATATATCAAATTCAAAAAGAAATTCATCCGGATCTTCAGAGGATAAACCATGAAAGTTAGGTAAAGCTGACAATGGAATGTTTTTCATAGGAGTTGTTCCTGCAGGGAGATCACTGATAGGAAATCCCAAGGTAGAGAGAGAATTTTCATCCCTTCCTTCTCCTTCAGGATCTACACGTCCTCCACCAAAGAAATCTTCATTGTTTCCTTCCATTGTCTGTTCTCCTACTGCACTTGCTCGATCGTCAAGATCTTCTACTGGCTCCTCAATGTTTTCCACAGGTCGTCCAACACTTTCTATTATTTCCTCAATGTGCTCTGCTGATTTACTAACACTTTCTTTTGACTCTCCAGCACTGACTGCTGGTTCTTTAATCACTGGCTCCTCTATATTTTCAGGACCCACAACTTCCTCTGTTTTGTAATCTGATTAAGGGGAGTGCTGAATTTTTGGTCTTCGAGAACTTAATCTCTGTGATGATTCAACCTTTGATACAATCTCGTCAATGAAAGTCTTTCTTCCTCCCCTTCCTTTGCCTTTGCCACCTGTGGGGTCAGTTTTCTTCTGGTTTCCGCGTCCTCTCATACAATCTGCACATTTAAAAAGAAAATATTAATGGTTTTGAAATCTATAATTGCCTTCCCCGGCAACGGCGCCAAAATGTTGGTCGCTTTAATTGTTTTCACAATTCATGCTCCACATAAATTGTCAACCCGAGGAAGTCTTTTTATTCCAAATACAATCACGCACTGGATATGCTCAACTTCAAAAGCAAAAACAATGTTGTAGTAAAAAGCCACACAATTACCAATCATACAAATCTAATTATTCACACTCTGTTTAATCAAAGCTGAAGTCAATGATGTTATAGCAGAAGTAATTCCTAGGTTGCAGTTTAGAATCCAAATAAAGGGAAATCAATCTGCAGGAAAGGAAACCAATCAACCATAATAGGAACAGGACCCTATTCCTTTAAATAGGAACTTCAGCACCTGCTGCCTGACACTAGTCATTCTGTAGAAAAGATAACTCAAGAGACAAAGACCCTATTCCCATGAACAGGAACCTTCAGCACTTGTCTCCTATTCTAATCACACTGCAGGAAAAGAAAGGCAATTAGTGGGAGCAGAACCCTATTCCTTTGTACAGGAACCTTCAGCACCTGCTTCCCAGCATCATACATTCAAACAATTAACAGAAATGGTTCTCTCAACTTCTTAAGAATGAATGTACTAAACACATGCAGCGTTAAGGAAACAGAGTACTCAATGAACTACAGAACTATGTAACTGGTGTTCAGAAAACAGAATCAAAGTGAAGTGAAAACAACATAAAGAAATTAAACAAACTACAGGGACAGAAGGGTGAATCTTGTGAGGAAGGCGGGCCCTTTCCCTCTCACAAGATTCCCCAGGGAAAGAATTAAATTGGAGCGCTCAAAAGGAAATTTTATTCATCTGTCAAAAGAAATGATACATTACAAATGGAGTCTAGCTCCAGTCTCTCAAATACAATGTTCTCCTGTAGCTTTCAAACTTGAACTCCCTTCTAATGATGATGTATCCTCTTTTTAAAGAGGAGACATCTCTTACAATTACATGAGAGCGAATCTGTGTTTATCCTAATTCTGTTCTTATTTCTTAAAACAGGACTATTCTATTCTTCCATAAAAATATATTGTTACAACAGATACAACAATAATGCTATCTTCAGAATAATCTGTGTAACCACGTCTTCATGCTGTTGCCATTGTTCCACAAAATACTCTTCCAGAATCGCAAATTACGAATGGTGGCGGAATTTGCGTGTCGACTGGCTGTTTCAGCAATGGAGTCGGCTGTTTCAGCAACGAAGTCGACTGTTTCAACAACGAATTTTGACTGTTTCAGCAACGGCCGATTGTTCCAGCACAGCATATAAGTTATCTGTGATCTTTTAGACTTTTGTTAGCAACAATCCACTTCGATTAATGATAAAATATAAGAGTATTATGGAATTATATGTAAACAGATTAAACATATAATAAAGAAGAGGATTTTATATACCTTGGGATAAAGTAAATGAAAATGATGATGGAATCCTTTTTAAACATGGTTATAAAAGTAAGGTGGTGTCAAAGTATATAGTAAAAATGATACATAGTGGAGTCCTAACATAGGTCAAACATAATAGTTGGTGTTTTGGAGGGAATATGGATTGACGTCATCCATGGCTATGCTAAGTCATAGACTTCGTACTTCACCCTTAAATTTTTTGGGCCATGTATCCTCTATATGCTTCATGGATATTGAATCTGTTGGGATTCCCATAACTGCCAACTCACTTCTATGTGAGGCATTACATCCCTACAAAATAGCTAATTATTTGCAATGAAAGAGCCTTTGAATCCCTGGGATTATAGGCATGTGCCTCAATATCTTAAAACTAGGACCACATGACTTACCCTTATTTTTTTATTTATCATACTTGTCATGCCGAAATTTTGGACATATCTCTTTGTCTGCATATTCTCCTCTATAAACAATACAATAATTTGGACATGCATGATATTCATTATTTCATTATTTTTGCAAAAATTTCAGGGAGTCATTTGCACAAGAGACATACCTGGAGCAAGAGAGCATGAGAGCATTGTGGAGCAACAAATTACTTTTGAACAATGGCACTATTTAGAGAATCTTAATTTCAAGCATCTGGTGATTCACACAAAAAACCTGTAGTATAGTAAATTTGTTAAATTTTACTATATTAATTGTTTTTTTACAGTTTCAGTTACATTTAATACATGCATAGTAAAAATGTTAAATTTTACTGTGAATTTTACTAATAAATTCATTTACAATATCTATTCCTATTTACATTTAATTAAAATTTAGAAAAAACAAAAACAAAAAGATCCATTCTTACGTTAAACCCTTGCTGCTTCACAATTAGGGATTTTCATTTTAGATTTACATAGTTTGTATTACTATATATATAGGCATATGACGTCTAACCCACGAGACAACTTGCAGAGTCAGATCATAATCCCTATCAGACCTTGCACGATTTTTTAGAAAACAAATTTTGTTAATTGGTGCACATTGTTTAAAATAACGCACCACTGTTTAAAATAACACACCAGTGCACGATTGTATTATAGCATACCAGGCGCGTATTGACATAAGACATTGTTTGATAAAAACATTTTTTTATTAATTTATGTTTATATTAATTGGTGCTTCGGAATTAACATAAAGCACTGGGTCTCCTTGTTGACAAAGAGCCCGATACGATGTTTCTACTGTATTTGCGGTGCGTTTATAAAAACCTACCATAGCATTCGGTGCGTAAGTTGCGAAAGTCGCACCATTTTCTTGATTTTTGTTTTACCTGAAAAGTATGTGATTTATTTATAAAATATATTAATGAATGGTATAGGTTTTATATGGATAAAGAAATGGCTCACAAGATTTCAAGTAACGAAAATACTGATAGCACATCCAAAAAAGCAAAAAAGGCAATTTATTTGTAAATTAGTTAGAAAAATTATTATTTTTGAATGATATGTAAGTTTAAATAATATGTATTGTTTAGTGTGTAACACGAAAAGCCACAAAATGACGAAGCTTGATAAGATTATTTCTGATATAAGACCAGAAGAGCGTAAAACATTGATGGAAAAATTGCAGAAGGATGAATCAGGTGAATGAAAAAATACTATCGATCCAATATGGGTTTCTTTTTTGAATGTTCATTAATAATATAATTAAAATATTAGATAACATGTTTCAAACAATATATTAATTCAGATATATTTAATTTTCTATATGGACCAACAACGAAGAAAATGAATGTTTTTCTAAGAAAAGAAAAAAACATAGAGCATTCAAATGAAAATGAATTTCTCCTTTAAATATTTTACAAAACTTTAAGGGATCTAGTGGAATGAATGTATAGATGTTATTTCCACTTACAATACAAAAATCAATCCAATGATTCCAAGAATAAATTACAACATTTAACCTCTGAAAATAAAAAAGTTCCCTGAAGAATTCAATTGATAGAGACATGTAAGAGACTTTTAATATTAAAAACGAACAACAACAAAAGAAAAGGATTAGAAAAAGTAATATTCCTTTAAATGTTTTCTAGAATTATATATATATCTATATCTATATATATATATATATATATATATATATATATATATATATATATATATATATATATATATAGATATTACTATAAAGCAATCATTTATAAATATCAATTTTTTATATTTAGTTTCATATATATTTTACAAATTAAATAGTTTATTTTCATGTTACATTGCCTGGAAAGTTATAGAAAATATTGAAGGATACGAACAAGATGATATCAAAAAACATATGGGTAGAATGTCAAAAGGTATACGAGGAGATGGTATACAAGGAGATGGTTAAAGAAATGGACATAATTCCATTGCATGAGGAGCCATCTCAAAAACAACATGCTTCAAGTGTAATATGTAATCATTGAATTTGTTGATTAGGTACAATAAATAAATAATTTAGCATTAGATATTAATTTTTTACTATTTTCTTGCAAAAAAGAAAAGAAAATGGAACCCCTTCAACACATAAAACAAGACGACAATGAAGAAAAGGGTTGATATATATGTTTTTGAGTAATTGTTACTTCCTTATAGCAACTTAACTAGATTTCATTTTTGTATATTTTAAGTTGTTTTACAACAGTCATCATTGAATGTCTTCAAACAAGTGCTAACATTTAAAGAAGAACCATCAGAATAATTGATTGACATTGAGTTAAGTATGGGTTTTCAGTATATGTTGGCGTATCGGAAATTAATTGTGGAATTTGTGAGCATCTATCTTGTTTTACTTAGCTTCATCTATAATTAATAGAACAAAAAAAACTTTTATATTAAACCTATGATTTGTTATGGGGTATAAAAATTACAGGAAACAAAGTATGGAATTGCACCAACAAATGAATTATTGAAACATGGCATGGAATTTGGTTTTGAAAGAATGTGTATAGTTCACGAGTCAATTCTTTATATGGTACATTTCTTTTCGATTTACATTAATGTATATTATTTAATATTGTAATTTACATTATTCTCACCAATAAATATTAACTCATTATTCTCACCAATTTACATTAGTCTCACCAATAAATATAAACTCACCAATAAAAAAACATTCCTCCAAATAACTCGTTATGGAAGTAGCTCGAGCAGTGACAATAGTTCCAACGAAGAATGATGATCAATATGTTTAGATATCAAAGCAAGGTTTTGCATTTTTTGAAATATTTGTCTGTGAAATCAGACATTTTTTTTAATGCAATGGACATACTGTCCCAATTGAAAGATAAAGGGATACCAATAACTGTCCCATTTTGTATGACAAATAATGTCTTATTCATATATATATATATATATATATATATATATATATATATATATATATGTATGTATGTATGTATATATATATGTATGTATGTATGTATATATATGTATGTATGTATATATATATATATATATATATATATATATATATATAATAAAAAAAATTCTAATTTATTCTATTGCGTTCTCCATTGTCAGTGTGAAATGTTACATCACTGATTAAATATATGGATGATTAAATATTGTGATGAAGAGATGCGAAATTTGATGATATGATATAACAAATTCATCCAAACATCACATTCAAATGGAATAACAAAAATTTAATTGATATGAATATTGTTATAAGATATGTGCCAAATTTTAATGAATAATGAGTTTTTAAAAATCACAATAATTGCACTGTCAAAGGTCGATGTTTCTAAAAAATAGAAAATGAACACCGGTGCATGTTAGTTACTGTGCACGGGTGCATTTGTGTGATATTGCACACTGGCGCATTTCTACAAACTATGGGCACCACAACAAATAACAATACCAATTAGAATGCGTAGTGCACTTTATCGATGACTACCACCTGGGTGGGTGGATAGGCATTGCATGCACTGGTATGGTTTTCCTTTAATGCACTGGTGTTTTTTTATAACTTAACGACCCGGTGTGTTTTAACACCTTAACAACCCGGTGCATTTTTACACCTTAACAACGCTGGTGCATGCACCTTCTATCAGCATGGTATGTATTTGTGGGTGACACACATCGGGACATTAATAAATGCCCCTGGGCTTCTAAAATTTGTTTTCCATCCTGCTGCTTGGTATATTTACAATACCGGCGTGTACAGGTTAAAATGCACTGGTGTGTTCACACATGATGCACGCATCGATGAACAAAACATCTGTAAAAACCTTCGGTCGCCCAATTTTTTTTAGTTATGTCGAATTTATGTTAGAAGCTTCGTCAAAACCAATATTACCAAAAACAGATGTTGTAGAAAATATTTTTTTGATAGTTTTGGCCAATTTCATAACACTAAAAACCTCCTTTATAACCTCCGCTAGAGAGTATTTTCCTTGTAGTGATGTCTAGACAATCTCTATTCATGACTTTGGAAATGTGTGATTGTGGCCCACGCATGATTTTTGGAACCCTAGATGGAGAGAGGGGGCCTAACCCTCTCACAAGGTCAGATGAGGTTATAGAGCCAGTAGATGGTTTTTACAGTGATCATATATTATATCTATGTCTAATGGCTGACCCCAAAGAGTCGCCAATAGGAGAGGATACATGAATATGGTGTCGAGAAACATACATGTATGGTGCTAACAAGGCAATATAATACCCCCAAATTATGAGATGGAACAAAAAAACCCAATAGTATATGAAGCATTTGTAATGGGAAGACATGCAAAAACCATAGATGCACTCATACAAGTAAGGTGGGGGGGAGGTAGGAGTACCCGAAAGACAAGAAGGTGCAGAATGTATCGACCTCGATCCTTCCTCACTTATGTGTAGATGAGATACCAAATGCCCCTGAATTGCTCCATTGGCGGGCCTATCTCTTGCATTCGATGTCAGCCTATGCAGTGAGGATTTATGAGGGTCACTACTCTTTACTGGCATCGATCCCCCCAAGGTATGATTACCATCCTTGTGTCTGCCATTGCCCGAGTCCTCCTTGTGAGTCAATGGGAAATCCTTATACACATGCCCAACTTCATGACAACGATGAAATATGAATGAGACGCCTTCATAATACAAGATCTAGTTGCGGACATATCCCCTATAGTGCAAGATAAAACTTGCCACCAAACCCTCCCTCATATCAAGATAAACCAACACCCTTGCATAAAACATTATGCCTGTCTCCAAATATGATGTATCATAGTCGAGGTACTGCCCTAGATTCTCCCCAATGAGGCAAAATGCATCCTCTATCTAGTTTAGCTCATTTTACATTAAGGAGCAAGTTGGAAGTTATTAAATATTATATTTTCTTATAATTTAATAAATTAAATTAATAATACAAAATTCATTTAATAAATTTAATTAGAAATGTGGATTATTTTTAATAAAGGTTTCTATTTTAGTATATTTTAAGATCTTAAACTTTATTAAATAATAAATTTCTTGCTAAGTGCTAGTTTGCTAACTATTAATACTCACGTAAAAGTTGTAATGATATCTAATTGAATTTAAACCAATTCCTTGGAGCAATTAAAAGAAACTGAAAATCATATAAAATGGTCTCATAAGTACATTTTAGGATGAGATATGAAATTACAATACTTACCATAATATGGCTTATAAACCTTTTATTAAAATATATAGCAAATTATCTTAAATATTTTAGTATAATTGATATATTGACCATACTAAATTATCATAAATATTTTAGTATACTTGAGATATTGACCATACTATATTGTGGTTTAATATGGTTAACTATATATAGTTAACTATTTTGGGTTATATTTGATTTCGATTAAAGATGGTTAATTTGTCAAAATAATTGTATTTCCACTCCAAAGCAGAAATTTATTAATTTGTTTGTTTAGGTGGTATGGCAGAAGTGCAATGAAAAGATTTTGCCATCTTTTATCTAAGCAACTACTTAAAATATTATGCATATTTATTTGAAGCACGGTGCAGCACATTCTGCATTGAATAGAATACCGTATGAGTAGTTTATATACCCAACAATGAACCGGCATTATAAGTGAGGTCACAGTCATGCATTTTAGTTTGTCAATTCCGTAGTTGTAAAGTTGATTATGATGGCTGTGGCAGGCATAGCTGTGGGCCGACTTTGTCAATTCTCTTCCTCGTTTATGAATGAATGAATCCGATGGTTGCATTACCATATATATATTCATATTCCCATACACTTTTTCATTTCTAAATCAAATTGCCGACGTGCCACCTTTTTTGTTGTATATGAAATTGCTGGATGCATTTCATATATGGTCAGTAATGATTATAGTTTCCACTCGATTGCGCATTACGATTAATATAATTTATCGGGTGACTGTCGAAACCCGGTTCCCCTAAACCATAGCGTGTAGGGACGTTTATAATAAACAAACAAATTAAGATAAATCTGTTCATATTCATTCTCATACAATATACTATTCCTTCCGTTTTGCACATTACTAGTATTTATTCTGAATGAAATATTGCAAATATTCGGGTGTAGCATCATGATATATATAGAGGTGAGGTGCTGTGGCAGACATGAATTTGATTCCAGGGATGGCCACATAAAACTTTTGAAGAAATTATATGATGTAGTTCGTTGGAAAGCTCAAAATATAAACACATTACATAATAAAAATAGTCTTCGCGTAATGATGTTAAGCACATTGCATCAGCCGCGAACAAGTTACTATTTCGTCGGTTTTTCATTTATTTGTATGTATTAAATTTGATGAAAATCTTACACATGGATATCATCATCATCATCTCGCCTTTTGCTGAGGCTTTTCTCACAAAATGTTATTACTACCACCTACATGTCTGAATATGAACGTGAACGTGATGGTAAAATTATAAGTATGGTATATTTCAAAATCTGCAATCTCTTAATTAAGTTATATTGCTTTCCTTCCTGATATAAAAAGGAAAAGATAAGATGAGATGAAAAAAATATTAATAAAATATTGAAAAATAAAAAATATATTAATTGAAATTGTTTGTTAATTTAATTATTAAAAAAATTCTTATAATAAGATAGTCAACCATGGGTGAAGGGTAGCACTATGTGCATTAAGGTAGCACAAGTTAAATAATTAATAATTATTATAATATAAGTTATATTTGAATTTACAATGTATTAATTTAAATTATTAAATATGTATTAGGTGATTTTAATTAATTTGATAAAATAAATTATTACTTTATTGTTAGTATTAAAATATTAGAAAAATTAATACTTAAAACAATGATTTGGGAACACCATATTATAATTATTGTGAAACTTTTTATTTAGAAAACTTAGATCATAATAAGGCGTAGGAAGAGCAAGAGGGGATAAAACAATAGAACTTTCTCATGGGGATTAGGGAAGAGAATAATCAAGTAGTAGGCTACAGCTTTCTCCAGGGTTTGATGCTAGCTAAATAAAGGAAGATTAAAAATATTTATATCATTGGCCACTCCCATGTAATTATCCAAAGTTTAATCTAGAATTGCTCTCTTAAAAAGTTGAATTTAAAAGAATTTGTCAAAAAAATCATGGATGGACCCAAAGAATTGGACCAGTACAAAATTAATCATATTTTAGGACATCATAATCATTTGGTTGACTCCGTAGCCAATGTAGGTGCAACATTACCCATGGGTGAATTGAAGTTAAGTGGTGGCTCTTCATTTTGTTGTATTCCATGAAATTAATTATTAGGGGAAAGAGGAATCATTTTAAATTTTGGAGGTTCCAAATGGAACAAGATTGATTTCATTAACATGCAAACATTTATGAAACAATAGGATGAGAAGCTCATCCTTGACCTCATGTTCATCTGAAGTAATATGAAGATAGGGAAGAGATATTTGGCTTATTTCAACATTTTGGGTCACACAAGGAAACTCTTGTGTAGAAGGTAATGAAGCTTGGGTTTGGTGAGGTGAAAATTGTTAGCATGATGTCATAAGAGAGAGTAGCTTTAGAGAATTCCCTTCATACATTGTTTAAAAATCAGTGATTGGAAGGGTGGTTCCCTACGGATTTAGATGGGGGATGGATAAATCGAATGGAATTTAAACATATAGCATTGGGTAGATCTAGTCAACCACTTTGATGAGGACATGAGGAAATTTCTCTATGTGATCAATGGGGTTCAAGTGGCGAGAATTTCAAAGCTATTCTAGTATGTTTAGAAATGGCTGCATATTTTCTTATTCTAGATTTGAAATCATAGATGTAGTGGAATGCTTGGTTAGAATACCTGAATCATATAATCACAACTCCTCATTTTTTTTTGTTCTAAGTTAAACTATTTCTATTAAGAATTCAAAAAAGAGATACAATTTTCATCCTCAGGCTTGGATAAATCCAAAGCTGAGGGAATCGGCAGAGTATTACTGTCCAAAACAGGGCTGACCCGAAAGGGAAGACCAGCCTCTTGAGTCCAACCATGACAGGCTGCCCATAATGGGAAACCAGCCTTCATAACAACATAAAAGTATATAAACGAGTCTAAGAAAAGATAGCAAAAAAACTAGAGATTGATGGAGTTCGAAAGCCGAATTCTAAGGCGAGTCTTCATTCTGGTCGCTGGGGGGAGGCGAATCCTCCATGATCCTGCATATGTAGCCATAATCGAGAGGCGAATCCTCCATGATCCAGGTCCTCATCCAGAAGCGATCGCAACAAAGAAGAAGGATGCCCATGACGTTCAACCAGAGTGTCCTGAGCTGCTCCAATCTGCATGAAAACCAAGTTTTCCTAAGCAACCATCAACGTGCTCTCGTCCTTTGACATGGGGGAGCCCATATGGAGCAGACCTGGGAGCTTCAGCTCCTCTCTGGGTTCACCATCACTGTCTTTAGAAGCAGAACTTGATGCCGGCTGCATAGGCAACACTTTTAACTTCCGGGGGGGAAAGGTTGGAGCCACGTCAATGTTGGATTTACGAGCCCGTTTCTCACCACGGGAGGAGGAAGGTGAGGCGAAGGAGCCAGGGGTGAGCTGGGGAGAGATGGGAGGATCAGAAAACATAGTAGGAGCAGAAGCAATAATTGGAAAGGAGGGAGCCGGAGCCGCCATGTCCCAATCTGCAGGTGAGTTCAAATCCGGATGGAGAGCCATTGGCAGAGGGGGACGCGAAGGATTGCCTCTAGCCCCCGCCATTCTATAGTGTTTCCTTTGGCATTGCGGCATCTTTGCGGCGACAAAGCAAGAGGTAGGACTCAGTATCGAAGCTCGGAAGTTAGATGGAGACCAAACAAGAGGCAGGAACCAGAATTGACGCCACAAAGCCGAGGGGTGCAAACACCACACTAGCACAAGGAAGGTATGTAGAGCGGGCGAGGGAGCCAAGGGAGAAGCAAGAATGGCGAGCAGCATAGCGCTGAGGAGAGTAAATACCAGTAATGTGGAGTACGTTGAGCAGTGGGTGGCGCATGGGGCTTTAAAGCCCAACCCATGCGGGAAGTTATGGTGCTGGGTTTGTCCAGGCCTCTTCACATGGGCGTGCCATGTGGTAGAACATATGGCCACCCCGTGTACTCCCAAGATATCATATAGCACCCGCATCCAGGGATCACAACTCCTTGTTATAGGCGTCAAAGAGAAACAATTTGTTTTTTCTTATCCTAAACTTAGAATTAAGGGGACAATGGAGTGAATCCTTGAACAATGTAATTGTAGCTCCTTGTTATAGGAATTAGAGAAGAAATATGTATTTCAAATTGAATAAAATATGAGGTGATAGCATAAATTATCTTGGTTGTGGTATTCTTCTTGGGTTCAAAATTTCTATCAAAGGAAGTGAGGTTGGAAGTAGTCGAACCTATATGTATTTTCAAATATTTATGGTGAATTGAACCCTATCATTGGTTTATGGGAAATTTCCCTGGATCCAACTCTGTTTATCTAGGTGGTCTATTGGGAGTGAGTGAAGTTCAATTAGGAAAAAATAAGTTATCTAAAATAGGTGGCCGAATTTTTTTGTTGTAAAAGCACCTTAAGTTCCATTTAAACAACTTAAAGATCGTACTTATACATCTAATTGTGCAACATAATTCTTGTGTCAAGTTTATGTGTTTTTCAAGTGCTTTATGTGTGAGAAATTTAACAATTATTTTATTTGATTAAAAGCATGAAAAAAAAACATAATTTGTATAAAAATAACCAAAAAATCAAAACAAAAAAATAATAAAGGAGTTCACCCTCAACACTTGGGTTACATCTCCTTGAGCCTCCATCAATGGACTAGGCTCTCTAGGATTAAAATGGTAAAATTATTTTACAACCTGATGCTCAAATCTATTTTTTTTTTTAGATTGTACTAATGGGTTCAGAATGAAAAAATACCCCCAGATTGACTGTCCAATCATTAGAAATGGACCATGGCTCCCTTGGGCATGATTCCTTCTCTTGGAGGCCTTAAGCATCTTTGAGCTATCCCGTGGAAAATAAAAACCTGTAGAAGTATTCATCTGCTCCTGAAACTTGTCTCACTGTTACCAGAACATGTCAATAAACCAAAATGCACTATTCATTCTCTCATAATGGCCTCTGGCTCCTCTAGCTATGCCTCCAACACCTGGTGGCCCTAGGCTCCTTGGAAATTCCCTGTAGAAACATTTCACTTAGAAGTATCCAAATGCTTCTAAAAGTTGCATCATTGGCTTCAAAAGGTCAAATACAGTCAAAATTGAGTATTCATTTTCGAAATTTGGTTGAAACATGCTCCAGATAGAGCACATTTATTTTTTCTCCAATTTTCTCCACTATTTTTGGGAAAACTCAAGTTAAAATTCCAGAAATAGCAAAGCTGGCCATTTTGGCGCACTCCCTAAAAATCTGCAAGAACAAACACAGGTTAATTAGCAGTTAATCATGCTTATAGAGTAAGATAAGCATGTATTTGTGTTAAGTGCTCTTAGCACTAATGAGAAGTTAATTATGGATTAACCACGCTTTACCGTTAATTAACCATGTTTTAATATTCCACCATTTGATTTTTTTGTAGCAACTAGTTCGGGTGCTTGGGCACATGGGGAGGGGGCTAGCCTGTGGGTCTAGCCCCCTTCGTACCTCCATTTAAATGGCTCATTAAGAAATTCCTACCTTAAGAATATTAGAGAAATTTCACCCACATAGATCAAACTGGCGAACCTGAAAATGCCATTTATCATAGCCTCATTGGTAGAAACATGAAGAATATTCCTTAAGATCCCTTTTGTTGACTCGGCTGCTACATCATCCATGTACCTGTTCTACCCATTTTTTTACATGTTTTGGAAAGCGAACAACAAGATATAACCCACTCATACGAACTTGGATTTTGATGAAACGAGTTGCAACGAAATCCCGGCGACAAACTATATACAATCGTTCATGTATGAAAGTTTTTTGAGAACATTTAATTTTGAGCTAATCTTAGGCCCTGATCAAAATTATGATCACTCCTTCCCACTGACGGGCTTTTGGACCCACAAAAGCTAATAATTATCTTCTTGAGCTTCAACACTCTTCTGCTTTCAAGTTATATCAACTGATTTTACTTGAAAAGTATTTTTTTAGAATCAACTTGACATGCCTTACATCAAAACTGGCCTTGTCTCTCGACCATTGCTCTCTGGCTGTTGCTGACCCACTTCAGCATTGCTAACTTTTGTTGATTTATACATACCCTAATATACCAAATCGATCTCTATGTGCTTGGAAAATTTTTAGCTTTGCAACTGAGAATCAAGTTCCTCTTGCAACAAATGCATACAAGCTTCTTCTCGAAAATCCTATTATCTTAATTAAGCTTGCAATATATGTGATCTCTTGGCTTTAAAATAAAAGACCAGCTTGTTCTGCAATGGTTGCAAAACAATTTGCATCTCGTCCAATTCTCACTGAATGGACCTCAACCTTCCTGCCACATCTTGTCCCAAGAACACACAATCAATCTTGAAAATAAAATATTATGGAAGAATTGAAATGATGACAACTTATTTTTTCTTTTCTTATTTAAAGCAATGATTGTCACCTCCTACAACATCATGTACATGGAAATATTATTGCACATTGGTGTACCCATTATCGATTCACAATCAACGCTGTAGAAATTTTAATACAATTATGTATTGCCTGGATTCTCCTGATCTAACAATTATATGCCGATGTTAAATACAAAATCCTTCTACTAAAATATTTGCAGAAATTTAATCACCAATCGCAAACACATGGAGAAAGATCAATCAGACATAACACAGATGTTTTTACGGGGAAAACATAAACCTAGAAACCCCACTATCATATATTGTGTATATATCATGGATCATGAAACATTCTCATACAAAACTCTAATCCAAGAGCTCTCAGTAAAATATACAATCGTCTCACATTGTCATACAAAAATTGGCTCACACATGCACCAATTTACTGCCTCTTGACATCTTGCCTCCAATGCACAATCCCCGTTGATCACAATCCATGAATGAATGAGATACTGCCTTGCCTTGACTGCACAATCCTCATTGGCATATCCAATTTGTGTGTGGTTGCATGAGTGCACCCACTAATGTCACAACTGATAATCAAACTGTCCCTTTCACCTATCTCTCAACTGGCTCTCCACTGGATCTGACATGCATGTAGTTAACATTAGTAAATCCTCAGTTGCATGTGAGATCACTCCATGTGAATTAATTTAATATTTAATTCACTGATCTCTCACTAGTGTATCTTTAGCTACAACTAGTTACAACTAGCACAACTGAGTTTAACTCGCTTAGCTAAGTTAAACTAGTCTACAACTCACATAACTACACATCTGATGCAGGAGCATCATGCTCAAATGTCATTATTTATTTGGGTGATTTAGGGGGTGATGTTTTTTATTTTTATTTTATAAATTATGTAAATTTTAAATAAATTAAGAATAAAAATATGAGTGTGGGGTTTATTGTAAATATTCTCTTATAATTGAGAATATGAGAGGATTTGGGTTGTATAGATATCTTAGGGATTATGAACTCAAATAAAAATTAGTGAGTCAAAGGAGGGATAAGCTATTTTAGGATTTGGTTGAGTCATTTGTGGAGGAAATCACGGATTCAAATTAATCCACAAATATGTATAAATATTAGCTTCGTATGAGGATCGAGAATAGATATAGAGGATGGAATAAGACATAGGGAAAAAAAAAGAGAGCGCAGAGTAGGAGTTGTGTGACATTGTATGTAAATGCGATAGCCGAGAGGGAAAACAAATGTAATATTGGCCAAGGAAGAGCGTGACACTAAAATCTATTGTTGTTGTTTATGCAATATTATTTTTTATTCACTCTCTGTTGATTATTTTCTTAAACCTCTGTTACACTGCATATATCCTAAATTATACAGTAGATATTACCACCGAGTTGCAGGTGTAAGGAAGCATTCTGAGAATCAATTCAAAACGGGGCATAGATCTCAAACAGACCATGGTGGGAGATTTCTATTACATCCAGTTGTGATCACTCTTCACACTGGTTTAATTTTGAGTCTTAAATCCTCACATATTTTGACTACTATGGGAAGTGTTGAAGCAGAGTCAGCGTGAAGTAGAAGACGGAATTGTAGATCACTGTAGATCACGAATGGTTGCAAACAACTCAACTGGAATTCGCACCCAAAGCTCGTCTAGCTACGATGTGAACTGGTGGAATCATGTGGTCACATAGCACTTCATCGAAATTATAGTACTCCAGGTTAGTGGCAGTGCTAAGACTTGAGAACCATGAATGTAATATGAGAATAGATCAGAAGGAACAATTTGTAAGTGTGATTCAACGGTAATTCTCCGTTTTGATGTTGAACCCGTAAAGATAAATTTTTTGCATATGGTCTTGGTTTGAATATATATATATATATATATAGATATATATATTGTTGTATTAGTCTGTGATACATATTTTGTTTTGAACAGTGGGTTATATTGAAGAGTTTGCAAATTGATGGTGTTGTGTTGAAAGAGTGTGTGAGCTCTATTTTTTTTTCCCGCGCTATATTCAGATTTGTCCAGTATAAACTACATCATTTGGTATCAAATCCTTGCATTTTAAGTCCTAAATGAATTTATGACCCTGCTCGAATTTTCAAGAGCATCATGGCCATAGTCTAGATCTGTTTAATGTTTACTACCTATGTGGAAAATACTTCGGAAAGTGAATCACGGGTTCAAATAAAAGACAACGAAGTACCTCAACATTTTTGTGTGTACTGGTCTAGATTCGCGTCAGAGAAAGGTTGTAGAGAATTCAGATCTAACCGAATAAATGGGAAAATTATTTTCAATATCACACCTCAGCAACCAGTGAAAAAAACTAGCGAGATCAAATTCCTTCCACACGCTGCGCTTTTCTTTGCAGAATGGTGATTTTCCTTGTGACATTGTGTTTTGTGATGTAATGTTTCTCTTTCCTCAGAATGTGTGGAGAAGACAGAGTATTCTCTGATATAAAGTGATTTTGACTTTGCTGGCGAAGTTGAATGAGTTACTTGTATTAATGAGGGTCATGAGCTAGAGAAAGGTTAAGGTGTGAATCATCACCATTGAATCTGTTGGTGTGAATGAAGAAACTACAAATTGGAGCATGAAACATGAGATACTCTATTTTGGTGACCTGTGTAATGTAGAGTGTGGCATTTTTATGACTCATACAATAGATATTCTTCTTCCTTACAAATAGGAATTTTAAAAGAATGTGCTTTTACCATTGGCATTGGTGGTTGAGCCAACTCTAGGAAAAATCCTTTGATGCTTGCACTATGTCAAGCCCTGCAAGACAAGTATAACATTGCAGCAGTTAAAAATGATATTTTTACCACATAAGATTCTTGTACCCAGGTAGACCTTCTTGTCATTAACAAGACTGATCTTGCACAAGCAGTTGGAGCTGACTTGAAAGTTATGGAACAGGATTCACTTTGTATGCGTGATGGAGGACCCTTTGTTTGTGCATAGGTAAAAGCATGGTGTTGTGATTCAAGAGATAGTTGATAATATATTTTAATATTGGGAGGGCTCTACAGGAACAAAGAGAGAATATAAGCTTTGTGTTGTTTTCTTTAAAGTGATTTTGATCGAGCTCTAGTTGTTTTTGATTTGGTTGTGCATAATTGAATTCTTGATTTGGATTGAAATGAGTACATTTTTTAAAAAATAGATAGCATATGAAGATTGAGTCTCTGTAATGTTCCCAATTTTAGCCTCGAGCTAAAATGGAACATTATAGTTAGCATATTTTTATTTTGTTAAATAAAATGGGTAAGGAGACACCTTAACCCCTTTTGATGGAGAAATAACACTCCCTATGTGAAACGAGGAATAATGAAGCAGCTGGATTGAGCACCACATGGTGTGAACAGGATTGGGTCTAGATTGATCTAGTCATTTTGACCAAGTCAACTAAAATTGTCTAGATACGTTGCACCTACTTGGACAACGTAGTTTTAGTGAAGGCTTCACTTGCTTGAGCTAGAAGCAAGTATGAATGGGACCCATGGTGAGAAAGTTTACTTTGCTTTACAAGGAGGAGATGGAAGCCCATTTTCATTATGCATTAACTTATCATTTTTGTTGGGTCTGCAAGACTTGCATCCCTGGGTTGTTTAGCAGGGTTTGTGGTGTTCTTCACCCAACGGTGTTCCTGGTCAGGGATCCCTACCTCTTCCTCAAGGAAGGAGAGGGTTTGAGCTTCATTTCCTCATCTTGGCATTTGGCCAAGCTTCTCTCTGCAGCTACAACATCATTTCTACAGCAGATTAACGTTGTGTTGCTAGGTGCAGCAACAGAGGAACTTATAGAGCCATCCTTTGGCTTATTCTTCAGGGGAGATCTTGTATATTCTTTGGAGGAGCAGTAGAGGTGACTCCCGGGCATCATTTCAGACCTTTGGCACCAGGCCAAACACTCACCATCTCTCACAGTGCATTCTTGGGTAGAAACTGCGTTATTTTCAGAGGCAGTTGCTGGGTGAGCCATTTGGGCTCATCAAGAGGATTGTTCTTGAGTAGAGAGATCAGCCTTATACTAAAGAGCATTATCAAAGGAGGGCATCACTATTTCAGATCTGCCATATCCTCATTGTATAATTTGATTCAGTTGCAGTGACAAGTCAGATTGTCACATTGTACATTTTCCAGCATTTTTAGCAATCTTTCCTAGATTGGATAGAAATCTTGTATTAGAGCCTATTCTTCTATTTTGGGGTATTTCTTTATATATATCAGCAATTTTCATGTATTAGTGCCTATTGCAGTAGCTAACATAGTATAGACAGTGCTATCACATCTATTTCGACATTTTGTGCAGTAGAAGCTACTCATGTATTTCATTGCTTACTCACTGGAGGAGGATTCTCATTGAATGAGGGATTTATTCCTCATTATATTTCTGTATATTGTAGCTGATATCTTAATGAAAATGATGGCTGCATTCTATTTCATCTTATTTTTTTTCATATATGTAGAGTTTCATTATTATGTTCATGTATTGTTGTAAGCTCTCTCATTGAGGAATTGCTGAGAGATCTAGTTTTGGGGAGATCTGTATAAGCTCTCTAACCTTATTTCTTTGAGTTCATATTCTGGAGGAGAAGTGTTCGGTGTTTTAACAAGGGGATCCAAGCCCCCTTTCTGCTTATTTTCACACTGTCTTCCTTATACAACGTCCTTGAGCTCAAGATTGCAGAAATTCCTGAAAAAGGGACATTACAGTGGTATCAGAGCAAGTTCTTTGGCTCAGCCTGTGGCTTTAAGCCAAAATGTTGAATCCATAAAGGAGGAAGATATAAAACTCTATATACAGAGTCTGCAAAAGGCCAGGTAGCCTCTGGATCTCATCCTTTGTTCAAAGGTGACATATCCAGTAAATGCCCCTGCAGTCAATCTCTAAAATAGAATTTTGATATTCCTAAGAAGGGAAATTTACAGCTGTGCAGCCCAAGATAAAATTCCATCCTCATTTGAAAGAGGAGATGTACAGAGAAAAAAAAGAAAAAGGAATGACGGAAGAGGAGGTTTCCCTTCTTATTTTCTAGACCCTGGAGGGTATCATTGAAGACCTTCAAGAGAAATAAAGGGAAAATTGGAAACATTTTCTGAGAGGTTTTGTGGATGAAACAAGCCCTAGCTATTATCATGATAGGTGTGAGCATTCAGCCACACATGAAGATCCACAACGTAGTTCATTTTCCACTTGCACTACCGGAATGATGGAGAAAGGAGATGAGGCCATTGGGGGAGCAGCATTGCAACCCAAAGGTATGGCTCATGGTTTATGGTTTGGAAATTATATTTCATGTTATCATGCAAATGTAGAATCACACGATGGATTCACTAAAGGGTTGGTGAGAGAATTTGATGAAAATCATTGTGAATCTCTTTGTAACAAAACATCAAACACTTTTCATGCATTGGAGAAAACCATGAAAAAAACTCCATTCCATATTTCTGAAAGGTATGAAAATGTGTATGATGACATGCTAAAGGCAAGATCCCTATTATATGAGGGGCACTCTTCTATTTGTGATGACATGGAGATCCCTCTTTCAGAAGAAGACCAAAATCCATGATCTCTCATTGAAGGGGAGACATACTCACATATTGATGAAGAGAATGTGCATGATAGAATCGACAATGCTGTCATATTGGAGGAAGATCCAACACCACATGGAGATGATAGGGGAGCCATTGCTTCTATGAGAGGAGTCCTTGCTTCTATGCAAGGGATTCCAAGTATTTTAACATGTGGAAACCATGGCACAATTCCAGAATTATTTGCAACAACTTATGGGGATTTTGAGATGGAGGAGGAAGAGAAGGATCAACATCAAGGGTTGATACACCCTTATCTATTCCGGAGAGTCTTCACATGAAAGAAGGAGACTATACAGTGCAGTGAAGAGAGGGACAAGTCAGTCCTATTATATGTACAATCCACTTCTAATCTTGATGTCTCACCATATGGAGACATTCCACTTGGAAGGCCACCTGATCTAGCATTGATGAGGGGCATCTCTTCATACAATTCACCACTCTTGGATTCCGGAGAGGTGAAGACTTTGGAGGAGTCTAGCACAACACAGAGAGTTTGGGATAGACCCAAGGAGGAGAGAGACACTCTCTCATTTTCAGCATCACCCACTCTCATCAGTCATACTGCGCTGACAAAGTTTGTTGTAGGGGTGGAGGATTGCATCTTCATGATGCAGGATGAATACTCCACATATTTGATGAGGAGCAGGATAATTCCTTTGGGGAAGGAATTTTGCACACATGGGAGTAGATGGAGGTTACTCATGCTTACATTTCCCAGGATCGGGAGATTCCTTTTGGATGACAGTTTCTTATGGGAGACTAGATTTCCAGGATCCCCATTACTATTTGAGCATGAGGAGCTGCATGATGGGCATGGTAGTATTTTGGAGGATGAATTTGGCATGGGGGATGTTAAAGTAGTAGGCAACAACATGAGGGGAGCATCACATTGTAGATCACCAGCGTTGTCTATGAGGAGGATAGATCCAGGATGGAGGACTCAGCTCTTGGTGGAGTACTCCCAGGATCCAGATGCATGCATGACTCTTGATGATATAGAAAGAGATGAAAGATACATGCTTGATGTGATGGTCATATATTGTGATGGCATATTCTTCTTTGCTAGAGTTTCTAGTCTCAAGGAGAAACTATTGCATGCAGCACGTGAGGACTTCCTAGCTATGCACTTGGATGCATATTCTTCTTTGCTAGAGGAGTTAATTTGGGAGGGCATTTAGTATCATCTATATCAACATATGGAAAGATGCATAGCCTGGATGATTTTGGAGAGGTTGGCACAACCATTTCCCTACTCATTGGAGGTGAGGGAGAGCATTCAGGTGAGCCATTTCAGTACAAGGACCGGAGTACATGGTAAAGGAGGTATATGTTCTCATTTTGGTTTACCTTTCTTTAATTTATATGAGCAGCTTGATGAGATAAGGATGATCACATATCCTTATGCTCCTTATTATGATGTACTTGTGGCCCATTGCAGCAATGGGAGTGGCTATTTCTATGATGGGTTGTGGGGGAAGCCACATATCTCTTGGTGTGCACCATTGGCACCAATTTGTATTTTCATATTTCCATCTTATGAGATGTTTGTGGCAGCAAACAAGTGGCTGGAAAAGCACTTGTTTTTTTTAGTTTTGATGCAAGCAGGGGGTTCACTGTGCTGGTCCCTTGAGTATAGCAGTGACCCACTCTCTAGTTGTCTTATGACAAGTTGTTTTCACTGCATATTGCTTCCTTGTGCTACTGATGGTTGTACATTCAGAGGGAGCACTACTTGGAGAGTGTTGGAGGTATAGGGACAGCCCGTTGGGAGTATGATTCTCCCCATTATACATGTTTTATGTTTCTGGAGAAACAATGGGCACACCATGATTTCCACGTCACTACTTTTCTCTCCATGTAGGAGGAGCTATTGGGAGAGAATGCGTTATTGGAGGAGGCACTTCATGGATGATTCATTTTGTGGGGAGGCTTGAGCCAATTTTAGAGACTATAACATTTCAGCCCAATATCAGCAACCTCCTCATACTTATCATAAATGGAGGGAGAAGCTACTTGGATGGGAAAATCTAAACTCTCCATTCAGCCCCAACATATTGCATAGATTCGGGGTTGAGGTATACTTTGTTGAGCTACTTGGGATAGCTCATTTCATTTGGATGATTGCATGGGTGAAGGAGTCACTCATTTGGAATAAGACTTCCCATGTTTTCATCACTCCTGTTATCACTCTGTAATTAGCAAGATTGGCAAAGTCCAACTGCAGAGGTAACATAAAATCGCTTTGGGATTCAAGGATCTAGCCCTCCTGAATCCAGAGAGGGATCTCTCTATAAATGAGTTCAAAGATGTGATCTTTAAAGACTGGAATTATGATATTAGGCTAGTTATGAAGATCATGGGTTTGTTTTGTTTGTTTTTGGTTGGGCGAAGACATGGTGAAGGTGAAAGAAGTTCAAAATAAAGGGTGAAGAGCCTGCAAATGAAGGAATGTTTCAGCTGATAGCAAAGGAAAAAGACAACTTTAACCCATTGGGCTATGGAGTCATAGGAGGATTTAATTGGATAGAAAATTCAAGAAGGATCCATGGAGCAAGTCATTTACATCAAAGGATCTCTTAAGGTGATTAATGGAGTGAAACAAATAGGAAGTGAAAGACTTAAACAAATGAAAAAACAAAGCACAGTCTAAGATCAAGTAAGTACTTTTAAACTAGCTTGCTTTCGACATGTACTTAAGGAGAAACATAAAAGTATTTCTGTTGATCAGGTAAGTGCTTTTAAACTAGCCTGCATTGAAGTACTTTCCATCAGAAACATTTAAAAAACAGTTCAAACAGCCTAAGATCAGGTAAGTGCTTTTAAACCAGCCTGCTTCAGCATATTCGATAAGGAAACACAGATGATAATAAAAAAGAGTGATCTAGATCAGCTAAATACCTTTAAACTACGTTGCATTGATAAACTCCAAGGATAACAAAGAGAACATTCATCTCAAAGAGTTATCTAGATCAGGGAAGTACTTTTAAACTAACCTGCATTAATAAACTCTTCAAAGAGGACATTCAAATAAAGAAAACATAGAAGACAAAGCTTTCAGTAAGAGTAGGGTACCGTGGAGAGTATATCCTAACTCTATGTTTGCTGCTCTTTATCAGAGAAAGTGAACAGAGTGAAAACATTAAGTAAAATGACAATTGACAGTAAGGAACACATCACCATTGACATAGTTTCAGAATTCCATGAATCAGCAGCTTGTATTGATGTTCAAACCAGTTACAATCAGCAAGCCCGGTAGGTCTCTACAGCTTTGAACTTCTCATATCAGCTTATGTATCCTTCAATTACAGAACAGGGCATCAGTGGCTTCAGAATGACTATTACATGCGTTCAGATGTCCAGAGACCAACCTTTTGCTCATCTTCTACAGAGGTATTTATAGAAGAATGAGGCGGTGGTAAAACTATGAAAAGATCTGTTTGGATCAATTAATACAGAAGATGACTCTTCGGTACTTTGAGGGCCTCGATCAAGAAATCTACAGGTGTTCATCAGCATTAATTGATGTACACTTACAATTAAGCTCAGTGGGAGCTTTTTGCCGTCCTTTGAAGCTCGGTGTCATGCTGGAGTGACTTTATTTCTACTTCCCGAGATGAAATGATCTAAATATCTTCTTCTGAATTGTTCTTTAATCTTCTCGAATGGTTCTGCCGACAATTAGAGACAAGATAGCTCAATTAGTATTAATTGTTCGGCGGTCTTTGATCTCAACGAGACTGCAGGTGTCTTTGGAGCTGTAGAGGGTTCAATTAGCCTCTTCTTATAGCGGTGGGGAATTTCTCAGCTCGACAGATGTCTTCGTCATTTCCTAAAACACTTTAAGTTACTTGAGATCTGTGTTTTTGGGTCTTCAATCTCCGGTTCTGATAAATTTTGTCTTTGGCACTGATACTCTTTAATAAATGATGATTTCTTCTTGTCTTCTGGTGCGCAGGGCAGTAGCGGGGTCGAATGGCATCAATGGGTCATGAAATCACTGATAAAACGTAAATCTAACACCCCTCGAATGATTCTTTATGAACTTAGAAGACAGAGGATCGTCACCCTCGGCCTTTGTGGTTTCTTCAAAAATGGCGGAAGAATTCATTCGAAAACCTGCAAAATACAAACAATTTGTTATAAAATCCTACGTATTTGGTTTTACTGCTTCAGAGGCATAGGAAGAGAGCAGGACCGTTGGATGGCATCATCCAACGGTGGAGATTAACTGAGAGGAATTTTAAATGACGTGGGAGGAAGAATAAAACGGAACCGTCGATCGCGCGATGAGCAACGGTGGGGGTGATCTGGGACCGTCCGATCTGGACACATGGACGGCCCAGATTTAATCGGAGGATCGCAATCGGCAGGTCACATCAAAACATGCGATTGAAACATTGCGATGCGATTGAGCGCTGTCCGTCCGATCAACAGGGGGATGGACGGCTAGGATTTGATCGGAGGATCGCAATCGGGGTGCGCGGAAGAGGGGATGCGATTGAAACATTGCGATGCGATTGAGCGCTGTCTGTCCGATCATCAAGGGGATGGACGGCTAGGATTTGATCGGAGGATCGCAATCATGGTGCGCGGAAGAGGGGATGCGATTGAAACATTGCGATGCGATTGAGCGCTGTCCGTTCGATCATCAGGGAGATAGATGGCTAGGATTTGATCGGAGGATCGCAATCGGGGTGCGCGGAAGAGGGGATGCGATTGAGCGATAACCGTTCGATTTGCAGATCAGATCGACGGTAGGGAGTAAATCGCAGGGGTGGGCCGATCAGGGGAACGAATATAAAGTATGCGATTTGAAACTTGCGATTCTGCGCGGGTCGTTAGATCGGGTCTAGATCAACGGTCTAGATGCTTTGTTTTCTTGCACCGGCGGGACCCTTATACTTCGTAAGAAACCCACAAATTTCAATAAAAACCAAGGTTTTGAGTGGGATCGGGCGGAATATATATGATAGGCTGGCGCCCGATTGCGGGGCCACTGGGTGTATGGAGTACCATGGGCCCGGGGCTTTATATAACTAGGGCCAATCGCAATCGGAACATTCGGGCCCGGTCTTTCAATCAACCCATTTGTAACTTCTCCGATGCGATTGCGCATCGGTCTTTTTGATCAACCCATTTTATTTAAACACGTGATTTTGGCATTTTAAAACAAACTTTGGAAAAATGGGTTTTCAAGTTTTACAAAGAAAAAACGTCCATCGGATACGATTTTCAAAGAATCTTAGCGCCCGATTGCGGGCTTATGGGGCAGATGAAATGATAATACGATCTTCGGTTTATGACAAAGGGGCTGATCGCAATCGGCATTTTGAAATGGCTCACAAACATGCACCCTTGAATCTTTCCGATGCGATTAGCGCTTCATGGGTTTGGCGCTTGGTTTTTATGATGAGGGCGTATTGGGGAAGTGGTTTGGAAACTCAGGCCAAGGGGCTTAAACCCTTAATAGAGAAATGGGTTTTTTACACAGATTTTCAGTGATTTTCAAAGGTTTCTGAGGGTTTCGACAGAGTTCGAAAGAAGTTTGGAACTCTGCAAAGGAAATTTTATATGAAAAGAGGGTGAGGAAAATGGAGAACAAAGGAAAATGATGAAAATATGAAGGTTAGTCTCTGAGAGGAAAAAAGCGGAAAAGGAGGAGGATATTGCAGCAGTCTTCTCATGGAATTTTTAGCAGAATTTTGAGTTTCTAAGAAATAACAGTGAAAACCTTGAGACATGAGCATGAGATCATCTACAGGCTTCAAGAGATAACATTTTGGCCAGGAAAGTGTTTCTTAAAGGCTGAAAACATGTTTTGGCCACCTTTTGATAGACCAAAATTTATAGGTGGCCAACAACTCCCACCTTGAGGAGGCCATTGAACAACAACGATATTTCCACTTGCACATTCTATTATCTCATGATGTATTCTTTAGTTCTACATACTTGGAGAGATACATGGAGGACAGATTTAATGCATATCTTGAAGCAGTGGTGTATATTGTTGATGAGGAGGCCAAAAGATAAGAGGGGGATAAATTTTGTTCTCTCTATGCAGTTGCTTGAGGACAAGCAACATGTGGGAGGGAAGGACTGTAATGTTCCCAATTTTAGCCTCGACCTAAAATGGAACATTATGGTTAGCATATTTTTATTTTGTTAAATAAAATGGGTAAGGAGACACCTTAACCCCTTTTTATGGAGAAATAACACTCCTTGTGTAAAAGGAGGAATAATAAAGCAGCTGGATTGAGCACCACAAGGTGTGAATAGGATTGGGTCTAGATTGATCTAGTCATTTTGACCAAGTCAACTAAAACTGTTTAGATACATTGCGCCTACTTGGACAACGCAGTTTTAGTGAAGGCTTCACTTGCTTGAGCTAGAAGCAAGTATCAATGGGACCCATGGTGAGAAATATTCCTTTTCTTTATAAGGAGGATATGGAAGCCCATTTTCATTATGCATTAGCTTATCATTTTCGTTGGGTCTGCAAGACTGCATCCCCGGGCTGTTTAGCAGGGTTTGTGGTGTTCTTCACCCAACGGTGTTCCCAGTCGGGAATCCCTACCTCTTCCTCAAGGAAGGAGAGGGTTTGAGCTTCATTTCCTTATCCCTGCATTTGGCCAAGCTTCTCTTTGCAGCTACAGTGTTATTTCTGTAACAAATTAACATTGTGTTGTTGGGTGCAACAACAGAGGAACTTATAGAGCCATCCTTTGGCTTATTCTTCAGGGGAGATCTTGTATATTATTTGGAGGAGTAGCAAAGGTTACTCCTGAGCATCATTTCAGACCTTTGGCACCAGGCCAAACACTCACCATCTCTCACAGCGCAGTTTTGGGCAGAAACTGAATTATTTTCAGAGGCAGTTGCTGGGAGAGCCATTTGGGCTCATCAGGAGGATTGTTCTTGAGTAGATGGAATAGAATTCTGTTGGAAATATTGTCATTGATGGCAAAGGAGGCAGCACTCAGGCAAAGGCGGCAACACTCAGGCAAAAGAGGCAGCGCTGTAGCAAAGGAAGGCAAAAGAGGCACAACGAAAGTAATAGAGGCAGCAAGAAGAAAGTTAAAATGTAACAGTCATAGAAGCACAGTGAAGAACCGTTATCGAAAGATATAGACAGAGGTAGAGTGACAGAAGCAGAGACAGAGGCAGAGAGCAGTTACAAAATTCCGAGAATCGCTTCACTCCAGTGGCATATAATACAGAACCATATTCTGGGAATCCCACACTCCAACCGGCGTTATACAACACGAATCTTATTCCGGGAATCGCAGACTCCAGCCGGGCATTACACATATAATACAGAACCATATTCTGGGAATCGCACTCTCCAACCGGCGGAGCACATATAACAAATACAAACTTATTCCGGGAATCACTTAACTCCAGCGACAATACAATGCATATAATACAGAACCATATTCCGGTAATCGCACACTCCAACCGGCGTTATACATATAATATAACACAAACTTATTCCGGGAATCGCTTCACTCCAGCGGAAAAAATATATATAAACATATATGTGCAGTGCATCACATAAACAAAGGTCCAAGGCATTTATATTATGGAGCGCATAAAACAAATTTTGATAAGGTGGGACCCCTCCCCAATCGCAATCGGAGATTGCAAGGGCAGCGGAGCATCGCAACAGAAAGTTGCGATTGCGATTGAAATGGTGGACCCGATCGTGTTATAAGCAGGAGTTGATAGATGCTAATCACATCCGAGTTCCCAATCGCATGTCTTTTGTAAAACGCTGTGATTGAAATGGCAGACCCGATCCTATTATAAGCAGGGGTTAATACATATTTGAGTTACGGTCAAATCGCATCGGCACTGGTCAATCGGAACATATGTTAAAGACTTGCGATTGCGATTGGAAGACTGGACCCGATCGGTCTATAAACCATGTTTAACAAAGTTTTTGAAGTCCAGTTCCAATCGCATCGGAAAGAAACAAACCATCGCAACACATATTAAAGAACTTGCGATTGCGATTAAGAGTTTGGACCCGATGGACTTATAAATTATGATTAACAAAGATTTCAGCTCCAGGTTCTAATCTCATCGGCAATGCTCAATCGCATCGGAGAATATAAGAGTTTCGATTGCGATTGGAAATCCAGACCCGATTGGTATATAAACTACGACTCATATACAACTTGAGTTCCAGGTCTAATCGTATTGGCAGCCAATCCTTATGGACGTTGGGTTATTTGCAAATAAATTATATATATTATATATGTTGAATAACGTTTGAATATGATTCGGGGGCATAACACATATGATATATAATGGTTATTGAGTTATATATATAACACGGTTGCGATAAGCCGCGTGGTCTCTAGACCCACGGATCTTAGCTTTACGGGAGGGCGATTATTAACGCTTGTGATATATGTATGTTCCGGCCTGCAGAACCTGCCACATCAACAAGACACTAATGGCATAAAATGGATTCGAATTCCTCCATATTTACAGTCAGCGGATATAAAAGGCACATTTACACATATGCAGCAGTTACACCACAGCAGAGGACAGAAGAGCAAATAGATCCGAAAGAAGATAAAACACAGTCACAGAAAAGACAAAGACAGCCAAAGAAAAGACAAATGCATACCAATTCAAAAGACTAAATGAGTTGAGCTGGAGTTCTCATTTAAATTTGAATGTAAATGTTTTTTTTAAATTTTTATTGTTTGTGATGCATTGGCAAGTCTCCGAGAGAAAACAAACTCCCACTGTAATGTTAAAATTGACACCTACAATTATAATTTCTGAGTAAGCTGATAAAAGGAGTGAGAAGGCAGAAGGCAAAGAGACATGACTTTCCATTTCGAATTCCAAGAAGAATACAAACAGTCATGTGAGGAAATCTATAAATAATATCATCTTGATATGCAGAGTGATTTTTTTTTTATGAAGAGAGAGTAAATCGAGAGAAGGCAGAATATAGAAGAGTAAGACAAAGAAGATTAAGAAAATCATAACAGAAGGAGAAGCTACAGAACAGAGCTGATATCTGAGGTAAATCAGCAAACTTTCAGTTTGATAAATTGAGGAAGTTGGAGCTTCCCTATCAAGTTGTAGCTTGATAGTCGTCAGTTGTAGCTGACTGAGGTTGGAGCCTCTTGTAGGTTGGTGCCTGCAGAAAACTGAAGGGAGTTGGTGCTTCCTTGCAAGTTGTAGCTTGCAGAATTGAGGTAGGAGCCTCCTGTAGGTTGGTGCCTGCAGAAAAACAGTGGTGAGATGGAGTTGGAGCTTGCCTTTGCATCACAATAATAATAAGATGTGGTTTTCTCCTTTTATGGGTTTCCACTTATATCTGGTGTCTCTGTGCATGATATTTATGTATTGATCTGATATGTATCATTTGCTTAATACCTGCTGCTCTCAAATTAAGTCTACTGCTCTATTAAACTAATACTTTGAGATTACATTCTAAGATTACTCTCACATTAAATAGAGTTTGAAATGAAGGTGTAAATAAGTTTATTGAAAAGTTTAAAAGATCATGAATGTATTGAACTGATTCACCCCCCCCTCTCAGTTTAATTAGAGATTCAAAAATTGGTATCAGAGCCAAGTTCCTTTGTACAAGTCTAACAACTGAAAGGAGATCCTAGGTTCCCAAGATGGCTAGTAAAGAAGGATGCTCAACCAATAAAGCCCCTTTCTTCACTGGTGAAAATTATGCTTTCTGGAAAATCAGAATGAAGACATACATAATGTCTCTAGGAATAGAAGTCTGGGTTGCTGTGGAATTAGGATATGCCCTGAAGTCAACTGATACAGAAAAAGAAGCTAAAGAAAGCTTTGTAGCTAATGTAAAAGCCATGAATGCCATCTTGAATGGATTATGTAAAGCAGAGTTTATTAAAATAATGCACAAAGACACTGCCAAGAAAATATGGGATACTCTTGAAGGCATACATGAGGGAGACCAGAAAGTAAAAACTGCCAAACTTCAAGTATATAGAGCCCAGTTTGAAAACTTAAAAATGAATGATGATGAAGATGTTGGCAGCTTCTTCTTAAAAGTTGCAGAAATTGTTAACAATATGAAAGCTCTTGGAGAAACCATACCAGAAAGTATAGTTGTGCAAACGATTCTAAGAGCACTCCCACCCAGATTTAATCCCAAGGTATCTGCAATAGAAGAGACAGCAGATTGGGATACTTTGACCATGAACCGGATACTTGGAAATCTAACAGCCTATGAAATGAGGCTCCCACAGAAGAAGCCATGTACAAGGGAAGCAGCATACAAAACAGAAAAAAGGAAAGAAGAAAAGGAAGAAATATGCTCTTGCTCTGATGAATAAGAGGCTAAATTTGTCAAGAAATTGGATAGAGGCTCAGGTAGATACAAAGGTAAACTTCCCTTAAAATGATTTAACTGTGGAAGAGTTGGAAATTATGCTGCTAAATGTCCTCACAAGAAAGTAAGAAATCAAGCTCAAGAACCAGAGAAAGACACATCAAAGTTCTGGTAGAAAGGAAAGAAATTCAGCAGAAAATCCTTCTATGCTTAGCAAGACAGCAGTGCATCTGAAGACTCAGATGAACCCTCAAGTGAAGAAGGAACCTTAGAATTTTTATTGATGGCCATAGAAGATCTTGAGGGACTCCTACTAGAAGATGAAGAAGAAGAAGGGGAAGTAGACCTTGAGGGGGAGCTAAGAAGTGCTCTGGAGGGGATTGACAGACTCAAACTAAAATGCAGAAAACAAAAAGAGATTCTCCTAAAATGTGTGAAAGAAGAACAAAATTCAGAAGTCCTCATGCGGCTGAAGGTAAAGCTTGAAGAAGCCAAGAAGATAGAAGATATGTTACTTCAGCAAATCAAAGATAAATCTCGAGAACAAGAGAAGCTGGAAGAAGAAATTCTGTGTCTGAGAAAGAAATTAGAAAATGCTCAATAGAAAGTTTCTATATACCCTTCTCAAACAACAAGCTCTATTAATTTGAATGAAATTTTGGTTTCTCAAAGATCCCCTATGATAAAGACTGGAATACGCTACGAAGGAGAATCAAGTAAAGGAAAAGAAAAGGTTGACAGAGAGATTAATTTTGTAAAAGCAAAGAAGGATGAAGAAGTAGCTCAAATAATTCCTACAAAAGAAGAAATCTGCAATAAGAGAGACAGAGAGCAGAAGAAACCTCTAGTAACAAAGAATATAATGAATACTAAGATGGCAGAAAAAGAATCATATGCCCTTAAGTATATCAAATTTGGAAGTCATCAGAGGAAATTCTTCCCTCCTATGAAGAATGCCACCTGCTATGTCTGCCACAAGCCAGGACACATTGCTGCATATTGTTATGCAAGGAAGAGTAATTCAGACCTGCAAAAGATGCAAATAGTGAAGAGGCTATCTCAAACAAACAAATGGAGAAAACAACCTTACATCAGGTATGCAAATAATTTATATGGTTATTGTTTTTATTGTAAGGAATTTGGCCATAAAATTATTGAATGTAGAAAGTATAGACAAAGACTGATGTTCAATACCTCAAGGAGGTTTATGAGTCAAAGAAATTTTGTTCATGCTCACAATTCTGCAAAAACTATAATCAAATGTTCAAAAGGGGGCCTCCAGTGGATAAAGAAGGTGAATAACTGTGACCTGGCTCTAACTGCTCAAGATCTAAAAAGCCAATGGTACTTGGACAGTGGCTTCTCCAAACATATGACTGGAGACAGAAGCAAGTTTATAACTCTTGATGAAAAGAAATATGGCAATGTTATTTTTGGTAATGATAAATCAGGAAAGATCAAGGGAAAAGGCTCAGTCAGCATAGACAATGGCAGAGGAAAAGCCCAAGAGGTACTATTTGTGGATGGACTAAAAGAAAATTTACTGAGTGTCAGTCAGATGTGTGACAAAGGCTGTGAAGTTCTTTTTAGAGCACAAGATTGTGTAGTCAGGTCAAGCACAACAGGAAAGACTCTGCTCAAAGGTGTTCGAACAGAGAAAAATGTATACATAGTGAAAGAGGAAGATGAAGCCTGCCATCTTAGCAAACTTGAGGAGTCATGGTTGTGGCATAGGAGATTGGGACATCTCAGCTTTGACCATATCATCAAATTGAGCAAGAAGAAGGCTGTCAAAGACATGCCAGAAATAAAAAGGCCTTCAAGTACTATATGCAAATCTTGTCAATTGGGGAAACAGACTCGCACATCCTTTAAATCTAAAGAGGAGCTGTCAACAAGAAGACCACTCCAGCTTGTGCAGATGGACCTGTGTGGACCTGCTAGAACTAGAACACCAAGTGGAGAATCCTATTTCATGCTGATAATAGATGACTTCTCCAGAATGACATGGGTTGCCTTTCTCAAAAATAAATCAGAAGCATTGGAAAAATTTAATAAATTCAGAGCATTAGCAGAAAATCAAACTGGATGCAAGCTGAAATGTATCAGATCAGACAGAGGAGGAGAATTCACAGATTATGACTTTGCAGACCTATGTAATGAACATGGAATAAAACAACAATTTACTATTGCAGGGACACCTCAGCAGAATGGAGTAGCGAGAGACAAAACAGGTCTGTACAACAAATAACCAGAGCTATGATGCAAGAGAATAATATTGCTTAAACCTTCTAGGAAGAAGCATTACACACAACAGTACATATCCTTAATAAAGCTCACTTAAGGCCAAGTAGTGACAAGACTCCATATGAACTATGGCATGGAAAGCCAGCTTCAATAAAACATTTCAGAGTCTTTGGTAGCAAGTGTTACATAAAGAATAATGATGAAAACCTTGGGAAATTTGATGCAAGAGCAGATGAAGGGATTTTTCTAGGATATACTTCCAAAAGTAAAGGGTACAGGTGCTACAACAAGACTCTTCGGAAAATAGTTGAAAGTATTGATGTGAGATTTGATGAAGAATTTCCAAACAATACAAGAAATACAGATTGCTGCAGTCCATCAGTTAATCATGAAGAAGAAGACCAGAATGATGAAGAAACTAGCAAGACAATAGAAGATGCAGAGCTGAGCTCAAAAACCCCCTCAAGATACACTCAGAAGAATCATCCTGAAGATCATATCATAGGAGACAAGAAAGCAGGAGTCCAGACAAGAAGGCAGCTAACAGAACAAACAGAAGAAGTATACATAGCCATGTTATCACAAATAGAGCCAAAGAAATTTGAAGAAGCCAGCAAGGACAAGTATTGGATAAAGAAATGAATGAAGAATTGGACCAAATTGAGAAGAACAATACCTGGGAACTAGTTCCTAGACCTATTGAGAAAAATATCATTGGTTCAAAATGGGTATTCAAAAACAAAATGAATGAGCAAGGACAAGTAATCAGGAATAAAGCAAGGCTGGTATGCAAAGGATACTCACAAATAGAAGGACTTGATTATGATGAAAAATTTGCCCCTGTAGCTAGAATGGAAGCTATCAGAATGTTCCTGGCATTTGCATGCTATCAAGACTTCAAGGTATATCAAATGGATGTAAAGTCTTCTTTTCTTAATGGAGATCTAGAAGAAGAAGAATACATGGAACAACCAGAAGGCTTCTCATTGACAGACAAAGAAGACTATGTGTGCAGACTGAAGAAGGCCCTATATGGACTGAAACAGGCTCCTCGTGCTTGGTACTCAAGACTGGACAAATATTTGCAAAAGCATGGTTTTAATAGAGGTGGAGTAGACAGCAATCTATACATAAAAGCGCATGAAAATGAACTCCTAATTGTTGTTTTATATGTTGATGAAATTATGTTTGGAAGAAACAAAGATGAACTAGCAAAAGGGTTTGTTGATGAGATGAAAACAGAGTTTGAAATGTCTATGATTGGAGAACTCAGTTTCTACTTGGGACTGCAAATTCAGCAAAAGAACACAGGCACATTCATTTCTCAAGAAAAATACTTAAAAGAAATGCTGAAAAAATTCAAAATGGAGGACTGCAAACCAATGACAACCCCCATGATCACGGGATGAAAGCTGTGTGTTGATGATAGGTTTGCAGATGTAGATCAAAAAATCTATAGATCCATGATAGGAAGCCTGCTGTACTTGACAGCTTCAAGACCAGACATCATGCTAGCAGTAGGACTAGTGGCAAGATATCAAGCAGCGCCTAAACAAAACCATCTTCTGGCAGTAAAAAGAATACTCAGATATCTACAAGGAACTGCACAATATGGGCTTTGGTATCCTAAAGGCAAAAGCTTCACCTTGACAGCATACACAGATGCAGATTGGGCTAGCTGTGTGGATGATAGGAAGAGTACAAGTGGAGGTGCATTCTATCTAGGAGAAAGTCTGGTGGCATGGCTAAGCAAGAAACAAATATCCATCTCTCTATCTACAGCTGAAGCAGAATATATAGCAGCAGCAGCATGTTGCACACAAGTCATGTGGATGAAGCAGACACTTCAAGACATGAAGGTAAGCATTAATGAACCTATCTCAATCAAATGTGATAATACAAGTGCTATAAGTATATCTAAAAATCATGTGCTTCATTCAAAAACTAAACATATACCAATCAAGTATCATTTTCTCCGAGAACAAGTGGCTCAGAAGATAGTTAAACTGGACTATGTATCAACGAAAGAACAGATAGCAGATATATTTACCAAACCACTTGCGAGAGAACCATTCGAATACTTGAGAGACAAACTAGGGGTAGTATCTGTAGATACTATTCTCTAATATGAAGAGAAAGTACAGTCTCAGGGGGAGAACAAAACGAAGATATCATTCCAGGGGGAGAACAGCCAGCAAGATAAGCATAAAACAAGTCCACGGGATCAACATTATCAATATTATCAGCATTCAGAAGCAACAAGAACCTTTCAATCGTAAAATGCATCATCTCTGTCTGCAATCTAGCACATATTACAGGCACTACAAATGAAACACAGCATAGTCCAATTTCGGCAGAAGAGGACCTAAACGTAACTCAGAGAAAGGAAATACAACGACAGAACCCATATGGAGGGATGAGGATTCATCCTTTGCCATTGATGTCAAAGGGGGAGGAAGAACAAATAGCAAACAGGAAGAGCAAGCAACAAGAGAAAGAGAAAGCAAACAGAGAAAGTGGATTGCCATCAATGCCAAAGGGGGAGACTATTGGAAATATTGTCATTGATGGCAAAGGAGGCAACACTCAGGCAAAGGTGGCAGCACTCAGGCAAAAGAGGCAGCGCTGTAGCAAAGGAAGGCAAAAGAGGCACAGCGAAAGTAATAGAGGCAGCAAGAAGAAAGTCAAAATGTAATAGAAATATGTATGCCACGTTGAAGAATCAAGTATCGAAAGATATAGACAGAGGTGAGTGACAAGGCAGGCTGCAGGCAAGAGCGCTGGTGTAATTCCGAGAATCCTTCACTCTAGCGGCATATAATACAGAATCATATTCCGGGAATCGCACACTCCAACCAGCGTTATACAACACGAATCTTATTTCGGGAATCGCAGACTCCAGCCGGGTGTTACACATATAATACAGAACCATATTCCGGGAATCGCACTCTCCAACTGACGGAGCACATATAACAAATACAAACTTATTCCGGGAATCGCTTAAATCCAGCAGCAATACAATGCATATAATACAGAACCATATTCCAGGAATCGCACACTCCAACCGGCGTTATACATATAATATAACACAAACTTATTCCGAGAATCGCTTCACTCCAGCGGCAAAAATATATATAAACATATATGTGCAGTGCATCACATAAACAAAGGTCCAAGGCATTTATATTATGGAGCGCATAAAAGAAAGTTTGATAAGGTGGGACCCCTCCCCAATCGCAATCGGAGATCGCAAGGGCAGCGGAACATCGCAACAGAAAGTTGCGATTGCGATTGAAATGGCGGACCCGATCCTGTTATAAGTAGGAGTTGATAGATGCTAATCGCATCCGAGTTCCCAATCGCATGTCTTTTGTAAAATGCTGCGATTGAAATGGCAGACCCGATCCTGTTATACGCAGGGGTTAATACATATTTTAGTTACGGTCAAATCGCATCGGCACTGGTCAATCAGAACATATGTTAAAGACTTGTGATTGCAATTGGAAGACCGGACCCGATGGGTCTATAAACCATGTTTAACAAAGTGTTTGAAGTCCAGTTCCAATCGCATTGGAAAGAAACAAACCATCGCAACACGTATTAAAGAACTTGCGATTGCGATTAAGAGTTCAGACCCGATGGACTTATAAATTATGATTAACAAATATTTCAGCTCCAGGTTCTAATCGCATCGGCAATGGTCAATCGCACCGGAGAATATAAGAGTTGCGATTGCGATTGGAAATACGGACCTGATTGGTATATAAACTACGACTCATATACAACTTGAGTTCCAGGTCTAATCGTATTGGTAGCCAATCCTTATGGACGTCGGGTTATTTGCAAATAAATTGTATATATTATATATGTTGAATAATGTTTGAATATGATCTGGGGGCATAACACATATGATATATAATGGTTATTGAGTTATATATATAACACGGTTGTGATAAGCCGCGTGGTCTCTAGACCCACGGACCTTAGCTTTACGGGAGGGCAATTATTAACGCTTGTGATATATGTATGTTCCGGCCTGCGGAACCTGCCACATCAACAAGACACTAATGGCATAAAAGGGATTGGAATTCCTCCAGATTTACAGTGAGCGGATATAAAAGGCACATTTACACATATGCAGCAGTTACACCACAGCAGAGGACAGAAGAGCAAACAGATCCGAAAGAAGATAAAACACAGTCACAGAAAAGACAAAGACAGCCAAAGAAAAGACAAATGCATACCAATTCAAAAGACTAAATGAGTTGAGCTGGAGTTCTCATTTAAATTTGAATGTAAATGTTTTTTTTAAATTTTTATTGTTTGTGATGCATTGGCAAGTCTCCGAGAGAAAACAAACTCCCACTGTAATGTTAAAATTGACACCTACAGTTATAATTTCTGAGTAAGCTGATAAAAGGAGTGAGAAGGCAGAAGGCAAAGAGACATGACTTTCCATTTCGAATTCCAAGAAGAATACAAATAGTCATGTGAGGAAATCTATAAATAATATCATCTTGATATGCAGAGTGAGTTTTTTTTTAAAATGAAGAGAGAGTAAATCGAGAGAAGGAAGAATATAGAAGAGTAAGACAGAGAAGATTAAGAAAAGCAGAACAGAAGGAGAAGCTACAGAACAGGGCTGATATCTGAGGTAAATCAGCAAACTTTCAGTTTGATAAATTGAGGAAGTTGGAGCTTCCCTATCAAGTTGCAGCTTGATAGTCGTCAGTTGTAGCTGACTGAGGTTGGAGCCTCCTGTAGGTTGGTGCCTGCAGAAAACTGAAGGGAGTTGATGCTTCCTTGCAAGTTGTAGCTTGCAGAATTGAGGTAGGAGCCTCCTGTAGGTTGGTGCCTGCAGAAAAACAGTGGTGAGAGGGAGTTGGAGCTTGCCTTTGCATCACAACAATAATCAGATGTGGTTTTCTCCCTTTATGGGTTTCCACTTATATCTGGTGTCTCTGTGCATGATATTTATGTATTGATCTGATATGTATCATTTTCTTAATACCTGCTACTCTCAAATTAAGTCTACTGCTCTATTAAACTAATACTTTCAGATTACATTCTAAGATTACTCACATTAAATAGAGTTTGAAATGAAGGTGTAAATAAGTTTATTGAAAAGTTTAAAAGATCAAGAATGTATTAAACTGATTCACCCCCCCCTCTCAGTTTAATTAGAGATTCAACAAATTCTACTAAAGAGCATTACTATAGGAGGGCATCACTATTTCAATTCTTCCATAGCCTAATTGTATAATTTGATTCAGTTGCAGTGACAAGTTAGATTGTCACATTGTACATTTTCCGTCATTTCTAGCAATCTTTCCTAGATTGGTTAGAAATATTGTATTAGAGCCTATTCTTCTATTTTTGGGCACTTCTTTATATATATCATCCATTTTCATGTATTAGTTCCTATTTCAGCAGCTACCATAGTATATACAATGCTATCATAGCTATTCCGACATTCTGTGCAGTAGCAGCTACTCATGTATTTCATTGCTTACTCATTGGAGAAGGATTCTCATTGAATGAGGGATTTATTCCTCATTATATTTCTGTATATTGTAGCTGATATCTTAATGAAAATTATGGTTGTATTATATTTCATCTTATGTTTTATTCGTATGTGTAGATTTTCATGATTATGTTCATGTATTGTTGTAAGCTCTCTCATTGAGCAATTGTTGAGAGATCTAGTTTTGGGGAGATCTGTATAAAATCTATAAGCCTATTTCTTTGAGTTCATATTTTGGAGGAGAAGTGTTTGGTGTTTTAACAAGGGGATCCAAGCCCCCTTTTTTCTTATTTTCACACTGTCTTCCTTATACAGTGTCCTTGAGTTCAAGATTGCAGAAATTCCTGAAAAGGGGACATTACAGTCTCTCTATTGAGACTGAAAATGTAACCTTATTGTTTAGGGTTACAGTCTTGAGATTTATAGACCTGCGTTATCCCCTTCTCAAGGAATTTTATGCATATTGTATGATAAAGAGATGACTTGTTGTGTTGGCAGGATATTATATTGTTGAAATTCAAACCATTAACATAGAATTATGAATTGTGTTATGATTGTATATTGCTGGTGAAATATATGCTTAGAAAGAAAATAAAGTTCTATGTAAATTCTAATTTGTTGAGGTTCATATTCAAAGCATTATTCAAAGACAATGACACATTTTAAATCATTCTAGGAATGGGATCCAAATTGATGTGGATTGAAATCTTGTTCGAGATATGGAGAAGCTCTGTTCAGGATTGATTTTTGTGACAACAACTATATGTTAAAAATTCACAGTGGAAGCATGGAGATCAAAGACAGAACTTCAAAACCAGATTTGCAGGAATAATGAAGACCAACAAATAAAGAGATCCTAAAGACAGGTGATGTTGGGAAGATGGTATACATAAGTTTTGATTAATTAATGATATTATGCATATTCAAATTGATCAAGGGACTGCTAAAGTTTCATGTTTGCAGGAGACAACCAGCTGAGACATAAATTTATTGCAAAGGTATGAGAGTTTGCAGCAGTTGAATGAATGAAAAAGTTTGGCACAAGACTACAACAATAAAACTGCCAGAAGAAATTTTTGGAAGTTATTAGAGATTGTAGCAGAACCTTATTCCAATTGAGGCTCAGAATAGATAGGGACAAAGGAGTCCTTAAGATAAGTGGGTGTAGCAACCAGTAAGAGAGCAAGATTGCTCATTGCAAGTTCTAATGAAAGAGGACTTGGAAACTAGAGAGAGGAGAAGTTTGGTGAGAAGATCAACTTAGGAAGAGGTTGATTGGTTGCAAGTGTAGAGGCTCACACATAAGCGAATATTGCTATGGAAAGTAATAGGGAAGGTCCAAAATAAGGCTACGAGATAAAGGAAAGGGGTGCTAAAGCAATCCGCAAGAACCAAATGAGTCAAGAGGATATTGACAAGGATTTGGATGATATAAGAAAAAAACTCGATGAGTTAACTATGCTGCTAAGGGAAAACCAAAGACAAGGTTGGGTCTTGAAAAAAAATATGGTGAAGTGGTCTAATTTTCAGAGAAGGCTATGACAGGGACAAGTGAAGCGGTTGGTAGAAAAACTTAGAGAAGCAGAGTCAGAAATGGAAGTTTCTAGTTGTAAACCAAAACAGGATGAAATTCTCGATGAAGAGGATAATGAGAAATATCTCATGGACTATTGGAATAGTTCAGAAAAATTTGAATATATGTTGACAAGGGAAGTAGATGAGGCTATGAAGCCTTGTATTTTTAAATCTCATAGTTTGTGTGTGTTTGCAAGATGTGAAAAAGATGATGGAAAATCTGGGGAAGCTGTCACAAATATGAATAAATATCTTTAGGTGAAGTATGATGGAGAATTTCGAAGAGGAAGGTATTTATTTATTACATCAGAAAGAATTCATAGATGAATTTTTGTTTGGTGGAAGAAAACCGGTTAAAGCTGTTATGGAGCAGAAGCATAATGAAAATTTCGTAGTAATATTCCAACGAGGTAAACAAATGAATTTTTTTAACAAAATTGATGAAATAATTTTACAATGTGATGATACAGAAAACAAAATAACTCAGGAGGATTTCCAGGAGAAGAATGAAACTAAAAATAAAGTTTGCGATGAAATGCTGGAAAGATTTCACATGGAAATATAATTCTTGGAAAGAAGGCTCAAGGAACCTAAAGGAGAAATGAAGCTTGCAAAACCTGATAAAGAAGAGATTGCATTTACCATGTATGATAAGGATGAAATGTCTTTAACTTTTATAGAGTCAAGTGAATGTTTTGAATCTTAAATTAATGATGCGGCCATAGGTACAGAAGACAGCAGTAATAAATATGATGCTAAAATCAGAGGAATTGAGAAGAAATTATTTTTAGGATAAGATGAAAAATTAGGAGCAGCAATAAAATTATGTCTTTAGAGACATAAAGGAAACATAAGTATTAATCTAGCATGATAAAGATGAAAGCAATCAACAATTTAAAATAGATTATCAACAACAGGAAAGTAAATTTGAAAAAGGCATTAGATTGTGGGAGTATAGAAATTGGCAGCATAATGAAGAGTGCGAGAATAGTTTGGTAGTAATGAGAACAGAAATGGATATATTAACAGAGTGGCTACAAAGAAAGATAAATGAAGAGCGAAGATACAGATAGAGAATGAAGAAATGGGTTAAATGGAAGCTATTGCAACAGAAGTGGAATGGAAAGCTGATGAATGAGTTCAGAGAACTTGAAAAAAATCATATTTATTTCTAAAGAAGGAGAGAATCAAACGAATGGAGTCACAACAAAGAGGATCTGCTGAAATATAGAAAGTCTATGATGGGAGATTGGTGTTTGAAGCATCAAAAGAGGCTAAAAGGTCTTGTATTTTTAAAACTAATAATTTTTTGATGAATGCAGGCACAACACCGGATGAGAAATTTGTTACTATAGGGACAATTAATGAATATAGTTGCGATCAAGGGGAACTCATTGATTATTATTCATTTCAGAAAGTTGAGTATTCAGTGCAATTGGATAAGGAATCAGTAGACAAAGAGCCAGAGGCCAAAGAATATAAGACTAGAGAAATTGTACCGGAAAGAGAAGAAGACACTACAAAAAACATCAATCGTATTGATATAATTAACAAAGAGGAATTACTCCGAGGAATTGGCAGAAGTAATTGTTGTAAAGGCTGATGGAATCCAGTTGGAAGAGTGGGCGATGTTGGTGATGGTGAGCTTTTTGATTTAGCTCTTATTAAATTCAAGACTACCGAGTCAGCTGATAAAACTATGAATGCTAATGTAAAGCCAGTTCGAGATTCTTTCAAAGCCTAGATACTAGAATAATGGGTGTCAGCGTTTCTACGCAAGTTTGTATTTCTAGAATTAAATATTCTATGGTATGGAAAACTGACATTTACATTCAATAGTGTTCTAAAAATACTATTCCGGGAATTCTGTGAAAAATTACAAAATGAATTTGATACTTTAAAAGACCAGCGGCAAAACAGAGTTTGGAATCCTGGAAGTAGAAAGTCATTTGTGGCTATCGCATTATTACAAAAAAGTGACAGACCTCATAGACAGGAGTCTATGGAAACTTTTCTACATGGGGAGTCTGATGCAGGAGCATCATGCTCAAATGTCATTATTTATTTTTGGTGATTTAGGGGGTGAAGTTTTTTTTTAATTATTTTATAAATTATGTACATTTTAAATAAATTAAGAGGAAAAATCTGAGTGGGAGGTTTATTGTAAATATTCTCTTATAAATGAGAATATGAGAGGAGTTGGGTTGTATATATATCTTAGGGATTATGAACTCCTTAAATAGAAATTAGTGAGTTAAAGGAGGGATAAGCTATTTTAGGATTTGGTTGAGTCATTTGTGGAGGAAATCATGGATTCAAATTAATACACAACTATGTATAAATATGAGCTTCCTATGAGGATGGAGAATAGATATAGAGGATGGAATATGACAGAGGAAAAAAAAAGAGAGCGTATAGTAGGAGTGATGTGACAGTGTATGTAAAGGCGATAGCTGAGAGGGAAAAAAAATGTAATATCGGCCAAGGAAGAGTGTGACATTGAAATATATTGTTGTTGTTTATGTAGCCATTTGTTTTATTCACTCTCTGTTGATTATTTTCTTAAACCTTTGTTACAATACGTATATCTTAAATTATACAGTAGATATTACCACTGAGTTGAAGTTGCAAGGTGGCATGCCCAGAATCAATTCAAAACAGGGTATATATCTCAAGCAGACCACGGTGGGAGGTTGCTATTACATCTAGTCGTGATCGCTCTTCGCACTAGTTTAATTTTGAGTCTTAACCCATCACATATTTTTAATTCTATGGGAAGTGTTGAAGCGAAAGATTTTGAGTTCCTTCAATTTAGAAGATATTATGCTTCCAAAACGTCGTAGAGAATTTTGAATATTGAATCGATTTGATCTGGAGAACGATCATGTAGAATTTTTCAACGGAAAATCCATACAAAATAACAAAGAACTCATGGGAAGAGACCAACATCTTAGTGTAGATACAACACAAAGAATTAAACGTTTTCTTTGGCCTAGTTATTGATTAGAGGATCTTTTGTGCATGAATAGATATTGGTTCAATACAAATGATGGGAGTCGATCCGCGATGTTGAGAATACGTATGTATCCCCTAAATGTCAATTGATAAATTTTTGGCTTCAATTCCATTTTCGTAAAAAAAAAAAAAAGAATGGATTGATTCAATGGAGTTTCAGAATATGTCCAAAATTGAACCAATCTGTTCGCTCCGTTTCATCAATGTGAGAAGAATCCGACCAATTTTTCTTAAATCGAAATGGTCGGAACGAATCAGAATTATTATATGAACCATGAAAATGAAAGAAAGAATCTAATTCTTTTTTCTGACTCGAGAAAAAAAAATGAAGCTCTGATAAAAATTTTTTTTTTTTTTATGATAAAGAATTTGTCCATTAGTTCATCTCTGATTCCCGATAAACAGAGAGGATCTGTTGAATCTCAGGTATTTTTTTTAACTAATCGGGTCCTAAGACTTACCCAGCATCTGCAATTGCATGGAAGAGACTATTCATCCCAAAGGGGTTTGTGGCTTATTTTGAGCAAACGTAAGCAACTTCAGGTTTATCTATCCAAGAGGGATAAACTTCGTTATGATGATTTAATTGGTCAATTGAGTATTCGTAGACTAAAAACCCGCTAATTTCTAAGTTTTCAATTCCAATCCAATTTTTAGAAATCCCGGATCCAGTCGTTCTTTTATTTCGTTTTCTCATTTAGAAAACGAAATAAAACTTATTATGAAAATGACCTGTCATGATTGGACCATATTCGGGGTGATCTGGGTGGATCAAAATGATCCAAATATCTTTGTCCCATTGACAAAATACAGATCGGTTCCAAATAGAATTGAGATTACAATTCTTGATTCATTTTATATTCATAATATACCATTATTAGCCTTCTTTATTGGGCATATATTAGAATATATGGCTATATATGATCTTATCAAATTAAAACTTTTTAGTAACTAATGGAGATCCAATGGCACATTCGGTCAAAATTTATGATACATGTATTGTTGTACCCAATGCGTACGAGCTTGTCCTATAGATGTATTGGAAATGATACCTTGGGAAGGATGTAAAGCTAAGAAAATTGCTTCTACTCCAAGAACAGAAGACTGCGTAGGTTGTAAGCAGTGTGAATCCGCTTGTCCAACAAAGTTCTTGAGTGTCCATGTTTATTTATGGCATGAGACAACGCGCGGTATGGGTCTAGCTTACTGATATCATATTATTATTTTTTTTTATCCACTGATAAAACCCATACTTGAGATCTTGGATCAAGTATGGGTTTTTATAGAGAGATGGAAAATATCTTCTATAATGAGCACCTTGAATCTATCAACAATATTTGTGGGTTTGCCTGTATCTGCGGGTTCCTTTTCATTACCTATACATTCCATCTATTACCATTTCCAACTTGATAACTAATTGATCCAATTGAAACAATAAATATTATTGTCACATTTCTTTATTTTAGCAATATGCAGTGGCCAATTAGGATCATTTGCTCCTAAATAGTCACATTTCAGAATATCCAATGGCCAATTCGGGTCATTTGCTCCTTGAGATATTATACCTTTCTTTCCTATGCGGGAACTGGAATCAATTTTCTTTTTATTAAGGAACTGGATCGAATCTATCCTTCCCTTTCCCTCTGGTAATTCGGTCCATTTATGGTTCCAACCATCCATAGCTGTGTAACCCTATTCCTAATAGATTGACCCCCAAATAACGGATCCAAAATATAAAAAATCCTAAAGAAGCCACAATTGCCAATTCCTCACCCTGCCAACCCTTATTCGTTCTAGTATGCAGATAGATTGTGAATATGGTCCAAGTAATTAATGCCCAAGTTTCTTTTAGATCCCAGCTCCAATAAGATCCCCATGCTTCATTGGCCCATATTGCTCCAGAAAGAGTACCTATGGTTGAAAGAGAAAAACTGAGACCAATTGCATGATAACTCCAATGATCTAATTGTTTAATCAATTTACATTTACGATAATTCAAGGATGAAAAATAAACAGTGTATTGAAAATCACTTTTTTGCTTTTCATGTGAATACAAAATTTCATTGGGAAGAATGGATCCGGAAAAGAAATTTTCCATCGCACCAAAAAGAACCTGTCTATTTACTCCGAACATAATCACTAGAAGAGCTATTGATGCTAGGGATCCACATAAAAGGGTTGCATAGCTGAAAAATATCATACTTACATGCATCATTGACCAATGAGATTGTAGCGCGGGTACTAACATTCCAGACCATTGCATTTCCTCCGGAAGACCTAAAGTAGCAAAACCATGAGTTAACATAGCACTTGGTGCGGTGATTGCACCTAACCACCAATCATATCGACTCCGTACTTCTAGAAATATATGGAACACGGATGAACTCCAGGAAAGGAACATGAATGATTCATACAAATTACTCAACGGTAAATGTCCTGAATAAAGCCAACGAGTAATTAATAATCCCATTGTACAAACAAAAGTAACTATCATGCCTTCTCCTCCTGAACTACTTAGTCCTTAGAGTCAGCGTGAAGTAGAAGACGGAATTGCAGATCATGAATGGTCGCAAAAAACTCAACTGATATTTGCACCCAAACCTCATCTAGCTGTGATGTGAACCGGTAGAATCATGTGGTCGCATAGCACTCCGTCAAAATTGCAGTAATCTAGGTTGGTGGCAACACTAAGACTTGAGAACCATGAATGTAATACAAGAATAGAGCAAAAGGAACAATTTGTAAGTGTGATTCGACGGTAATTGCTTCATTTTGATGTTGAACCCATAAAGAGAAATTTTGTACATATGGTCTTGGTTTGAATATATATATTGTTGTATTAGTCTTCGATACATATTGTGTTTTGAACAGTGGGTTACATTGAAGAGTTTGAAAACTGATGGTGTTTTCTTAAAAGAGTGTGTGAGCTCTATCTTTTCCCCCGCACTATATTTAGATTTGTGCAATATAGACTGCATCAAAATCCAACACTGTTACAAATTTGTATCACTTAGTTACAACGAATTCCACTTGCATGTCCCACCAACCAACCTTAGAAATTGAAATTCCTTCAATCAACTAGTTTTCCACATCAGTTAACTAAAATCAAGTGCTTCAAGAGAATAGATTATTATTTATTGTCTAATTATTATTAAGAGATAATAATAATCGGCATGCATTCTATTTTTAGACATGCGATCTATGAACAGAATTCGCACATGAATTCCAAAAATAGAACTATATCCATAAATATAATTTTCTCAACCATCTATAAATAGAATCCTGCTATAAATAGAATTTTCTCACCATTCTAAAAATAGACATACAGCTAAAAATAGCCTGCGGGCCCCACCTCATGTAGGTGCTTAATTTTCACTAGGATCACAATCTTGTTGAGTCTCAACAGACGGAAGTCGACAACATGATACATATAGAAAAAACTCATGCATGTATCTATTTACAATGAACCTATCACAAGTTCTCTATTTACACATACAAAATCTCATGCATATGTACACTTTTCAACTCTCTCTTTAAAGTACAAATAAGTACATAAAACCAAAACATATGATTGATCATAAGAGCTGAACTGAATGATAAATTTTTTCAACATAAATTATTTACATACCCATATTTTACACCATCTTGGCGAAATTTTTCAACAAATAGAAATGCCTTCAACCGAACAACATTCACATGAAATCTTGCATCATACAAGTTGTGATAATCTATTGCAACTTGTCATACTTTCAACATAAATTCATGCATACATAAGGCTGAAATTTTCATCTATGTACAAAGGAAATGCATTCCTTGCTTGGTCAAGAAATTGAGCCATTTCTCACCAATCCACTTCAATGGTGATTTTTCCTGCTGAACATCCTCTTCTTGTGAATCATCTTGACTCACATCAATGATGGAATCTCCTATTCCATTCTCGTCAATATTTTTCTCCACTTGCATCAATTGGTTTGGATGGGTGGTTGGATGTAATGTCCAACATTAGTCAATGAGATGTCCCTTCTTTTGACAATGAGTGCAAATATTTTTCCTTATCTGTTCAAGCTGCCTTTGCTTTGATTGTTTCATATATGCTATCATTCTCTTCCAGCATCTTGAAACTTGATGGTTATACAAACCACAATATGAACTACAAATTTTTCTCCCATTCATGCATGTAAATTTTTCATGCTTAACATAATCATAAACAACATGATTATAGGAAGAATTATACCTTGAATGATTCTTTTAATGTTCATCTTTATCACCTTCTTGAGGAGATGCACTTGAAGAGGTTCCAGCTCTCTTTTGAAGACGAACAACAATGTTCATGTCCTCAGAACTGTCAAAAATCTCTTGTTCACGATAGGTTTCATATATAAAAGCATCTTTCTACAACATTGGTTTTAAAAAACTGTATTCATCTTGATTACAAACTTTACATGTCCTTCTTGGAACTGTTTCAAGTGCCTTCATGGCCTTAGAGCTTTCTCCATAATTTTTTTCATAGCCAAGACCCAAATACTTAGGTCCTTCCTCTACCATAATTGGCTCAGCTATGACTTGTGCATGTTTTCCTAATCCCTTACCTTCATATCCCATTTTCATCATCAATTTGGACCCTATTCCTCTAGTGTGTTTTTCAAAAGAACCTACAAATTTACATTGAGAGGAAAATGAAGAAAAACTTGAATTATTTACCTCTTCTTCAAGCACATGCTTGGCTAAGGATTCTTTGGCATCATGGAGTTGAGTCTCCATCTCATGCATATTTTGAAGAAGTTCTCCCTTCTCTTTCTTCATGGCAACCGACTTATCTTAAAGTTTAGTGTTCTCCCTTACATCTTCATACAATTTTTGCACTATATCTTTCATGATGTATATATCCTGCACCAACTCTTTATCAAAGAGTCTTGCAAAGGAGGATGGTTGATGGCATGACTTCTTTCTTTACCCACATTCTTCATGTGCATATAAAACTGTACTTCCAGGTTGCCCCAAATAATTTTAAATCTAGGCAAACCCAACAATTTAATTTTCAATATGGGCAATTTCTAAGTATGGGGAAGTTTTACCTTTCTGATGGTCATAAAACCATGGTTATTAAAACCCAAATAATCCATCCCAAATTTCAGTCTTGTTATTGCGGAAGCTTCACTTTCCCATGTTCTATGGTTATAAACCATAGTGAAATCACACTTCATGAATATTCAACTTGTTTTAAAACCAAAGTATCTCCATTACACATATATGTAATGGTCACACTTAACAATTCATATTTAAAAATATTCATATGCACTCATTAACATACATTGAACCCGCATCATATATCAACTTCGACCTTGAATTAAACCCCGTTTATGAACTTTTGACTTCTATTAGAACTCAAAGCCCCAACATATATAAAAACGACCTACTCGGTCATATAATTGAACTCTTACGAACAATAATAAATCCTAACTTCAAATAACACTCGGGCCCACAACTTAACTTACCATTTAACGTTACACAACTTCACGATGCACCCATTGTCGATTTTCTCAAACTCAAGATCGGACGAGAATCGCGTTATTTTCACCACATGACTTTAACACTAAAAAAAACGTGAAATAGGTGGTAATTGAAAACCACTTTATGCTACATGCCCTCCAACGAACGATATCGCGTTTTTTCTCACAAAACAAATTACCACCTAAGAGGCAGCGCGATACTACTGGTTTGATCTTCGAAACCACTTTCACTATTCAACTTGTCAGTTCCACACTTCGTCTTCATGGTTCCACACCATTCCATTCAATATGGTTCCTTCGTGTTATTAATTTAATGTGCCTCGCTCCTTGTTTACACATTTATTATCCACAAACCCTCGCTTCCTTCAATACGAACATAGTTTAAACAATCCCTCATCACTCACCTCTGTGTTTCTAGTTCATGGCTTCGGTTCTCTAATTTGAACCTACTCCAGGTTCCTTCGAACAGGCTTTAAAATCCTTTATTTTTCATCTGTGTACGTCTAACGCCTATGGGTCAAATTCATAATAAACCCCAACCACGATCTCCAAAACTTGCTCCTCAATGCAATGTTTATTTTCAATAGAAATGCCCCCTTTCTACTTAAATGTCCTTCTTAAGATCTGATATAATCAGATAATGAACGTTGTATTGAAACTCAATTCCGCTCCATGTCACGACCCTTGCAGTGGTTCATGACTACAATCCCTCCTTTCGGTTTTTTAAAGGAGTGCATGAATCCCTCATGCATTTAGTTCAACATAAAATCGATTAACATTGATTCTTCTATCATATGTAGAGCATCGATTGAACTTGCAAATCACAGAGTTTCATCACACTGGTTTATACAATTACTTAGTGGAATTTGAGGCCCATTTGCACAACATCTAAATCAAACAATATTCATATAAGGCTGAAACAATTTATTCCATATATACAATTGAATCCACTTACAGAACTTCTTATTTGGCCAGAATTTCAATCATTGGCCCTTCTACAACCTACTGCAGATTTCCAGATATCCAGCTTTGCTGATTAAAGCCTCTGAGGTTTACATTAATACAAGATGGTAACGAATCAATTCAGCTCCTTTAATGACTCAACAAACTCCTGAAATCCTCAAAATCCTAAGATCTAGACAGACTTACTGAACTAACTCTTCACATTCCTAACTAATCAGCTTCTTTCATGTTCTCCAATAATTTGGGAACATTTACAAATTCTCTCCACATTTAACTAAAAATCACTCAAATATGAATAATTACATAGGAAATTAAAAACAGGAGACCCCCCTATGTTTTATAAAAATGAAAAGTATTTCTTGAGCCTAATGCCCCTGCATTAGACTCCCAAGGTTCAATTTTATCATGATCTCCTGACCATGTGCTTTCAGTCCTTGTTTTCCTGGATCCCATACTTTGTTTTGCTACTATCAAACATCTGCATTACACTCCAACTGCACTTCTCCATGTATCCATATCTTGTTCTGCAGTTTACCACCAGTTGTACTTTCAAAATATCTTCTTGCCTTTCCCTCGCTAAAACTCTCATGCTTTCTTGTTGTTGTCTGCTGCTTCTAAGACACCTTCATCATTAGTGTTATGATGCTTTCAATCTCCATGCCCAGCTTATCTTCTAGCTGGAATTTCCTCTGCCCACTACTGCTGCTTCCAATTTCTGTTACTGTCAATGTTGCTGATGTTACTGCCTCCAAGAATTTTTCTTCTTTTACTCTAGCTCTTGCTCTTAGTTGCTGATCCCTTGAGACCACCCTATCATCCATACCCTCTTGTCTTTTGCTACATAAACTCTTCCTGAATATATATTAAGATATCTCCCTCTACAGGAATTTTCTTCTGTTCATCACCTGCAATTTTATCTTCGAAAAATAAATTATCATTTAATCCTCTATCTGCAATAACATACTCATTCAGTATACTAGTAAGCATAATCAAATTTTTCAAACTAGTATCTATTGCTGCCTCTTTCACAGCTTTAGGCAAATTCACCCTAGTGTCTGCAATTCCTTTCTCTTGTTCAAATGTCCTCAGCAAACAGTTCAACCATCTCATTTATACTTGTTTCACATCATGAGTATGCTACAATTCCGTTTCAGCATATCCCTCTTCTTCCTTGACAATCTTCAGTAATTGTCCTCCACCTTCTTGATTTATTCCGGCAATCAAATCAAGTTCTTCAAGCACTGCATCCTCATCCCCTATCAGAATATAATTCTTTTTCTTCATCACCGTGTTAGTTTTAAAAATCTGCCCCACAGTCTGCTCTTGGCCCATCAGACAAGCCAATTCTTCCTTGTCACCAACAGTAACAAGTTTCTGCATATGAGACATGACTGTCTCACCTTATTTCTGCAACAATTCCTCTTCTCTCAAGACAATTCCAAATGATGGATTGCCTCCTGTAACATCTATACACACAATCAAATTGTCAGTTTCAAAATCACAAGACCCAATGGTCTCACTTGCTAATTCAGTCACCAAGTTTTCTCTCTGAAGTCCCAAGTCTGTTTCAAGACTTAGAAAAATTCCACTGTCTTTCTTCTCAGCTTCTAGAGTTATGTCCACTATTCTAATCACCATGTTAAAATGATGATCCTCCACTATGTTTTCAGCTAACATAGTTTCCTTCTTATTAACTTTCCTGACAATTTCCATTTTTTGTTCTTCTTTGCCTGTATAATTAAAACATGAACCTTTAGCACTAAAATTACAAGGTCTCAATACCTCTTCCTCCTCTGACAACACATCAGTATCTTGTTCTGAGTTTCCTTCCAATTCCTCTGTCAGCACATCAGTATGCTGATTGTCATCCCCCATGAGACTGTCAACTAGTCTCTCCTTCTCTCCCTCATCTGTTTCAAGAATGTCCTTCTGTTGTGATTCACCAAAATGACTCCTTCATTTTGCTGAATCATTTTCTTATCCCTTGTTCTCTGATTGTCATTCATGAAAATTCCTCTTTCTTGCTTCTTCAACAATTTATCCTGTGCATAGGTCCTCTGCTTCTCCAATTCTCTTCTTTGAAAATCCAACCTTCTATACAATTCAACAACTTCAATTGGATTAGATTTTGGGAACTTCACACAACCTTTTATGCCTTTGATTTATCTTTACCAATCATCAACTGGTCCTTCTCTTTCTACCTCAATATTATACTGAACATCCTCATTAGACTCCCTTGTCTTTAATTCCTCCTGAGATCTTGCTATCTCAGCATTGATCTGAACAGATTTCAGATTCAATTTCTCCTCCTCAACAAACTTTAAGGATTGTTCATCTCCTTGTGATATACCTGCAAACATACACAACTCTTTAGTTTTAAAACCACAAGACTTTTTAGTCTCGGTTGCTTCATTTATCAATGCCTTAGACTGATCTTCTTCTTATGTAGAACCTGTAATCACCTCACAATTGTCAGATTCAAAAATACAAGGCTTTACATCAGCTAGCTAATCTGGACTTGTTTAATAACTTAAGAAATCATCAATGATTTTCTATTCATCAAGACAAACTTCTTGCTGCCTTAAGTCATCATCATGATTCACAAGATCTTTTACAGATCTCCATTCTTTATTTGTACCCTGTTCTGCTTCACAAACAGAAACTTCTTTCCTCAACTCAGCTGCTCTAAGTCTTGCACATCTTAACTGTACATCCATCTTCTATCCAAGCTTTCTCATCTTTTCTGCAAGCATACAAAAATCATTAGATGTAAAGTCATTTGACTCCTTGGTCTCACTTGAAGTTTCAGTCTTCAAGCCCTTCTCCAAATACTAAATCATCCCGAGTAATCCCTCTTTCTGCTGAGCATGTATCATCTGCTCTTTCTTCATCTGTATCCTATGCCACTTCACCTTCTTCTTCATGAGCCAACCAACTCTCTAGCTTTCCTCTATCATCCTCTCCAGTTTATTAAACTTTTCTATGATCTTAGCTATATCTTTCCAATATTCTGCATCACTCAATATCTTCCTCATGCCATTTGTCCTGGCATCTTCTTTATCCTTTCTTCTGATGTGGTCTCTCTCAGAACCTTTTCTATCTCTGCTATGACTATCAGTATTCATCCTTTTCTCCATGATTTTTTCACTCACAAGCTGCACTAAGCCTCTGCAACAGCAAGCTCTCTTGCTGCCACTTACCTCACCAATCCTTTCCTCCGGATCTGGGCTTTTGGGAAGTACTGGTCCCCTATCTGTTGGAACCTTCTGAGCACTCTCTTCTGCTCTCTCTAGGCTTCACTCTAAAACTTTTAGAACTCATTCAACCTCTGTTGAATTTCCTCAAGGTTCTGCCACACTTTCCTTTTCACTTTAGAATCCTCTGCTGGATTCTTTCATCACTGCTCTCAAAGTTGTGATCTTCTTTTGTTGAGACTTCTTCAATTTCCTGCAATCTGAATTTTGCAAACAATTCTTCAAACTAGAGTTAAACACTTCTCATCAACTCACCTTCTCTTGAGAACACTAAAATTTTCCTCCCAATTTAACCTTTAGTTGAATATCAGGTTCACTACCATCATCATAAAAACTCTGTCTTCACTTTCTGCAACCATAATTATGCAATTACAATTCAAAATCATATTTAAAATTATTTTACCTGCAAGATCCTGCATGATCTTTTTCTCTTCATTCTGCAAATGCATGTTCACTGCAATTCTGTGTACCTGCTGCATATCAGATTTTTGAATCTGATCTTCTCTCATTCTTCATCACTCTTAGATAGATTTAAAACTTCAAATTTCCTTCACTATTTCAGTACACGTGCATTTCAAAAATTTATTTTCAACAAGCTATTCCAGCTCTAATACCACTTGATGGCATGCCTTCTTTCTTTACCCACATTCTTCATGTGCATATAAAAATGTACTTCTAGGTTGCCCCAAATAATTTTAAATCTAGGCAAACTCAACAATTTAATTTTCAATCTGGGCAATTTCTAAGTATGGGGAAATTTTACCTTTCTGATGGTTATAAAACCATGGTTATTAAAACCCAAATAATCCATCCCAGATTTCAGTCTTGTTATTGCAGAAGCTTCACTTTCCCATGTTCTATGATTATAAACCATAGTCAAATCGCACTTCATGAATATTCAACTTGTTTTAAAACCAAAGTATCTCCATTACACATATATGTAATGGTCACACTTAACAATTCATATTTAACAATATTCATATGCGCTCATTAACATACATTCAACCCACATCATATATCAGCTTTGACCTTGAATTAAACCCCGTTTATGAACTTTCGACTTCTCTTAGAACTCAAAGCCCTATCATATATAAAAATGACCTACTCGGTCATTTAATTGAACTCTTATGAACAATAATAAATCTGAACTTCAAATAACACTCGGGCCCACAACTTAAATTACCATTTAACCTTACGCAGCTTCACGATGCACCCATCGTCGATTTTCTCAAACTCAAGATCGGACGAGAATCACGTTATTTTCACCACATGACCTTAGCACTAAAAGAAAAACACAAAATAGGTGGTAATTGAAAACTACCTTATGCCACGTGCCCTCCAACGAACTATATCATGTTTTTTCTCACAAAACAACTTACCACCTAAAAGGCAGCGCGATACTTCCAGTTTGATCTTTGAAACAGCTTTCACTGTTCAACTTGTTAGTTCCACACTTCATCTTTATGGTTCCACACCATTCCATTAAATATGGTTCCTTCACGTTATTAATTTAACTTGCCTCGCTCCTTGTTTACACATTTTTTATCCATGAATCCTCGCTTCCTTTAATATGAACTGAGTTTAAACAATGCCTCATCATTCACCTCTATGTTTCCAGTTCATGGCATCAGTTCTCTAATTCGAACCTACTCCAGGTTCCTTCGAACAGGCTTTAACATCCTTTATTTTTCATCTGCATAAGTCTAATGCCTATGGGTTAAATTCACAATAAAACCCAACCATGATCTCCAGAACTTGCTCCTCAACCCAATGTTTATCTTCAACAGAAACACCCCCTTTCTACTTAAATGTCCTTCTTAAGATCTGATATAATCAGATACTGAACGCTATATTGAAACTCAATTTCGCTCCATGTCATCGACCCTTGCAGTGGTCGATGACTGCAATCCCTCCTTTTGGTTTCTCAAAGGAGTCCACAATTCCCTCATGCATTTAGTTCAACACAATATCGATTAACATTGATTCTTCTATCATATGCAGAGCATCGATTGAACTTGAAAATCACAGAGTTTCATCACACTAGTTTATACAATTAATTAGTAGAATTTGAGGCCCATTTGCACAGAATCTAAATCAAACAATATTCATATAAGGCTGAAATAGTTTCTTCCATTTATAGAATTGAATCCACTTACAGAACTTCTTGTTTGACTAGATCTTCAATCATTGGCCCTTCTATAACCTACTCTGCAGATTTCCAGATCTCTTGCTCTGCTAATTAAAGCCTCTGAGGCTTACATTTATACAATATGGTAACGAATAGATTCAACTCCTTCAATGACTCAACAAAATCCTAAGATCCTCAAAATCCTAAGATCTAGACAGACTTACTGAACTGACTCTTCACATTCCTAACTAATCAACTTCTTTCATGTTCTCCAATCATTTGGGAACATTTACAACGTCTCTCCACATTTAAATAAAAATCACTCAAATATGAATAATTACATAGGAAATTAAAAACATGGGACCCCCCTATGTTTTATAAAAATGCAAAGTATTTCTTGAGCCTAATGCCCCTGCATCAATGGTTTAGAATCACCACTTAATAAAGTTTCCATCACAATGTAATGAATTAAAGAGCTTCACAAAAAATTCACAAATCTTCACAAACTTCGTTATTGTGTTTTGAGAACCAAGCTCTTTATCAAAATTCTCCTTCACACATAAACTTTCAAACTATTAAATTCTCGTTGTACAATTTAACAAACAATATCTAACCATACCTATCCTTGGCTACAATGAGCTAAAATTTTCTCTGATACCAACTTGATCTGAAATAGGTGGCTGACTTGTTTTTTTGTGCAAGCACCTTCGATTCCATTAAAAAAACTTAAGGATCGTACTCATACATCCAATCATGAAATAAAATTCTTGTGTCAAGTTTATGTGTTTTTCAAGTGATTTATGTGTGAGCGATCTAACAATTATTTTAGCTGATTAGCTGCACAAAAAAAAACAAAATTTTCATAAAAATAACCAGCAACTCACAATAGAAAAATAATAAAGGAGTTCACCCTCAACACTTGGGCTACATCTCGTTGAGCCTCCATTAATGGACTAGGCTCTCTAGGATTAAAATGGTAAAATTATTTTACAAGTTGATGCTCAAATCCATTGGTTTTTCAGACTGTACCAATGGGCTCAAAATTCAAAAATACCCCTACATTGACTGTTCAATCACTCAAAATGGGCCATGGCTCCCTTGGGCATAATCTCTTCTCCTAGTGGGCTTAAGCTTGTCTGAGCTATCCTGTGGAAAAAACAGATGTAGAGGTATTCATATTCTCTTGTAAAATTACTTATTATTTCCATAACATCTCATTCATCCAAAATCCACTATTCATTCTCTCATAATGGCCTCTGGCTCCTCTCGCTATGCCTCCAACACCTGGTGGCCATAGGCACCTTAGAACTTCCTTGTAGAAACATTGCACTTAGAAGTCTCCAATTGCTTCTGAAAGATGCACCATTGGATTCAAAAGGTCTAATGCAATCAAAATTGACTATTCATTTTTGAAATTTGGTTGAATCATGCTCCAAATATAACACATTTAATTTTTCCCCAATTTTCTCCACTAATTTTGGGAAAACTCCAGTTAAAATTCTAGAGATAGTAAAGCTGCCAATTTTGGCGTGCTCTCTAAAAATCTGGCAGATTAAACGCATGTTAATTAGTATTTAAGCATTATTAGAGGATAATATAAGCGTGTATTTGTGTTAAGTGCTCTTAGCGCTAATGAGCAGTTAATCGTGGCTTGACCACGCTTTACCATTAATTAACCACATTTTAATATTCCGCTGTTTGATTTTCTTGTTGCACCTTGTTTGGGTGGTTGGACGCATGGAGAGGGGGATGGCCCCCTCCAGACCTCCATTTTAATGGTGCATTAACTTCAAAATATGGCGCATTGCTAAGGTTGTTAAGTCTCAAAAGAGTGGTATGTTGGTGGAGTAGTGGCTTTGTGGGGCGGAGGTCCTGTGTTCAAAACCTGACCCCACCCCATTTTATTTTACTACATAAATGAACCTTATTTTATTACATAACCAAATGTATTCAATGGAATTTGCATGGTTTACACGAATCATTGGCATCCTTAAATAATCCAAAGCTATAATTGAACCTTGATTTATTTCCATATGTTAATTCCAATGTGACTTTGGCATGACACATTATATATATATATATATATATATATATATATATATATATATATATATATATATATATATATAACTTGAAATAACCAAATGTATTCAACAGACTTTGCATGGTTTACATGGACCATTCGAATTTTAAATAATCCAAAGCTATAATCGAACCTTGATTTATTTCCATATGTTAATTCCAACGTGACTTTGGTATGACACACACACACACACACACATATATATATATATGGATTATGATATTTCAAATGTTTAATAATATCTATATATATATATATATATATATATATAAAATATATTATATTATATATAAATATATATAGAATATTTAAAATAAAAATTGAAGTTCTGACCTTAAGAATATTAGAGAAATTTCACCCACATAGATCAAATTGGTGAATCCGAAAATGACATTTGTCATAGCCTCATTGATAGAAACCTAAAGAATATTCTTAATGATTCCTTTTTTCTGACTGGGCTGCACTTCATCCTTGTACCTGTTGTTCCCATTTTCTTACATGTTTTGGAAAGCGAACAATAGGCCATAACTCACTCATACGAACTCGGATTTTGATGAGACGAGTTATGCCGGAATCCTAGCGATGAACTCTATTTGATTGTTTAGGTCTGAAATAATTTTAACCATTTTGAATTTTTGGCTAATTTTAGGCCTTGATCGAAATACTGATCAATAAGGGATTTTCACTATATGGGGGCTCTAATTATGGGAAATTTCTAATCCTTGTCATAATACATGGGACCAAGTTCACTATCTCAAAATCTTAGATATTATATCTCCTCATTAATTTTTAGAATTTGAAGTGGAATGCAAGTATTTGTAACACCTATAAATTTTTTATGGAATAGACCCCCCTTGAGGTTCTTAACAATAGTTCAATTCTACAGAAACAGTAAAAAAATTGAGTCAATTAAAGCCATGTTGTGTCTTCCAAGTGCATATTTTATAAAATTGATGTACATAATCAACCATTTAAAACAAGAAATAGTTATCCTTCAACAAAGAAATAATCAAATTGTTTATAGTATAACTAAAATAATGGAGTTTCTTATGGAACATATAAATTCAATGCACAACAATGAGCATGGAATATTTATCCTTCGACAAAAAAATGCAAGGATACAACAAAAAATTATCGTGGGGATTTCTAAATCTTCAACTTCTAGTAATGAAATGATCAGAATTGAACAAAATTTACCAAACTCCAATGTAAAGAGGGACCAGGATGGACGATAACATGCCTTTGCCTAGTACTTCATATGCTAGTTCGTAAATGTTGTTGATCCAGGTGGATATTGGTGGCCACCCACCTATTCTACTTGGGGCCAAACCACTGTTTCTTTCAGTTTTTCATTTTCCCTAATTGTAGCATAGTTTACTACTTTTAGCAATTTTTTCAGGTCCTGAACATTTGGATCCATTTTGAGGCCCTAAACAACGTTTTTTGGGAAAACTAGGAGAAGCATGGATCCTCAATGAATAATTCTCACATCAAAAGTTGTAGCCTTTGGATAGATATTTCTAACGAGGTATTGTGTGTGTCAAATGATGATCGTATGCCAAATTTACATCCCGAGGAAGTTAATGTACCAATTTACCCAAACAGGGCCCATAGTTTTGGCGGTTCATCTCCTAGGGTTAGGTTTTTGGATTTTTAGGGTTTTCCATTGTTTCTCAATAGTAAATATGCCTCCGAGCCTCATTGTAATAAATTTTAGAGGCCTGTAGCCACCACATCTCTTCTCAAAGATAAGCTACCAATGCCCTAGGTAGTTTATTTTCATTCTATCTGTAAAGAATTTTTAGTTCTTTGATATTAATGAAATGAAGTGTTATTTCCATTGCATATTTGTATTTATGGTTGTATGTTTATTCTGTTGCATTCTTGCATAAATTCAGATCATTGGTATCAGAGCGATATGCTCTTTTTATGTTTTTGTTTGCATGTCCCCAACGAGGTCAGGGTATAAGGAGTTAGGGCTCAATTTGGTTGAACCCTTGCAAGATCAGCCTCACAAACCCCGATGACCTCCCATGGCTGAAGAGAAGAAAGACAAGGGAGCAAGAAATCCTATCAAATTATTGCTTGAGGAGGCCCTCGAGAAACAAAGGAACGCAATGATGGATAAATTTGGCCAGATCCTTCAACGACTGCCCACTGGTGGTGCATCTGAATCTAGCAACCACTCTAGAGGCACCATTCCTTTCAAGATATATATTAGCTTCGATATTCTTGTATTTGAAGTCCAGATAGATGCAGACGTTGTAGATAGATGGCTGAATTTTCTAAAAGGGTATTTATAAGTCCATGATTTCTCTGACGGAGAAAATATTACCTTTTCACTCTTCAAATCTGCCCCCCATGTCAAATACTGGTGGGAAACCTAATGTGAGGAAAAGGATCAGAGGGAACCCTCTTTATTCTCTGTTGAACCCACATGGAATTCATTTTTAGAAAACATCAATGAACAATATTACCCTGTGGGGAGCTATGATGACAAGTACATCCAATGGACAATGCAACAGTAGCAAAGGGATCAACATATGCATGAGCTGGTGAAAGTTTTCCATACCCAACGCTTAAAGTTGGGTATTAAATACTCAGAGAAAAATTTGGTGCTCAAGTACCGTAACTATTTGCATTGATACATTCAGGAGGAAATGGAGTTCCTCGACATTACCTCGCTTAGAAAGACATATTGATATGTCGCCAAGATTGAGGAGAAATTTAAGTTGAAGAAGCGATACTTTGGATCCACGAATCTGAAGCCAGGGAAAGGCGCCCCTGAATTTCCAAGCCAAGTCAAACAGGGACACGAGGAATTGGTCTGATTTTATAATAGCCCCACTCACAACACAAGTGAGTGTTGGTCCAAAGAGTCGCTGGTGGTCGAACTAAAGGCATCTGAATCAAATGCATGTTCTAATTTTGAGTCAGAACAAGACAAGGGCAATGACAAAGTGAAGAAAATCATTGATGCGAAACCTTGTTCCACTGTTGCCACCACCAAGATCCAAAGGGAGGATCCTAAGGATCTAGAGGAGGGGGAGTGCCTCTTCCATTCCCAGATGTGGGTAAAGGGTTCTCAACTACAATTCCTTGTCGATAGAGGAAGCCAAAAGAACCTCATTTCAGCATAAGTTTGAAGCGGCTCGGCCTACCTACCACAACACACTCATAGTTGTATATCATTGGGTGGCTTTTCCAAGGAAGAGATCTCTACATATTCCAACAGTGTTGGCTTCCGTACAACATCAAGCCATTCACAGATGAGGTACTATGTGATGTTGCTCCTCTTGATGCGTCAGATGTATTATTAGGCCAACCATACTTGTGGAAGTGATGTGTTGTCTATGAGTCTAGGAATCGTTATGTTATTATTACTTTGGTAAATAAGTTGTATAGGATACCAGAGGTAGTACACATTCCGCCATCTCTTTGAGTAATGAAAACCAATGTAATCGTTATGTTATTATTAATTTGGTAAATAATTTGTACAGGATACCAGAGGTAGTACACATTCTGCCATCTCTTTGAGTAATGCAAACCAATTCAATAATATTATTTTCCAGACCAGGAAATGTGTTTTCATTACGATTCTACCACGTGACAAGAAAAAAATTGTGGTTGTGGCCTCCAAATAGGGCTGCCCTACGCAGTAGCAGTAGATGGAAAAAGGCGTGGAGGAATAAAAGGACATTTTCTCCTCACCCATAGAGGTTCTTCTACAATGTCGGGTCAAGCACTCCATTGATCTGACTCTAGTCGTGCCACTGCCTGATGTTGCCATGCCTCATGCAACCACACAGACAAAATCCACACATGTACTATCTGAGGATGATAAAGAAACCAGATTTATTAAACACATGCAGTAGGTCCATGACATGTTGCAGAAATCCAATGCCAAGTACAAGCAATGACATGCTCAACATAGGTTCCAAAAACTTCCACGTGGGCAACAAAGCGGGGCTACATTTGCAGAAAGAGTGCCTCACTGGACCCCACTACAAGCTTCACTCGCTCCGATATGGACCATACACCATCACCAAAGCTGTAGGGGACAACTCCTTTGAGCTCATAATTCCACCATTCCTTGGTTTGTACCCTGTGTTCAATGTGGATCGCCTTTGGCCCTACTTCCCACCTCTACTAGACACCTCTGACATTGCAGAAAAACTCACACGAATATAGTTAAACAATGACTGCATGGAAAATTCCACCACGGATCGTATCATGGACACACAAATCAAGAATACTCATTAGCAGAAGATCCAACTGAATTGGATTGTCAAAGCTGGTCAAATCCTTCACCAAGGCAAGTGGCTCACCAAGGACCAAGTTTAATAGAAATTTCCTAATCTCGTGGAAGAACTCAATGCAATGGGGACAATTTCTTCCTAAGGGGGGAGGAATCATCTAGGTGGATATTAGTGGCGACCCGGCTATTCAAATTGGGTCCCCACCATTGTTTCTTTCGTTTGTTTAGTTTCCTTAATTGTAACATAGTTTACTAGTTTTAGCATTTTTTTTGGGGTCGTGAACTTCCGAAGTTGTTTTGAGGCCCCAAACAACGTTTTTGGGGAAATCTGGGAGCAACATGGGTCGTTAAACAATTTTTCTCACATAAAAATTTTTAGTCCTCAGATAATTCTTTCTAACGAGGTATTGTATGCATCAAACATAGATCATATGCCAAAATTACGTCCCTAGGAAGTTGATGTACCAATTTACCCAAATGGGGCCCATAGTTTTGGTGCTTCATCTCTTAGGGTTAGGTGTTTGGATGTTTATGGTTTTCCATTATTTCTAAATAATAAATAGGCCTTCAAGACTCATTGTAACACATTTCAAAGGCCTATAGCCAATACATCTCTTCTTAGAGATAAGCTACCAACACCCTAGCTATTTTATTTCCATTTTGTCTGTAAACAAATTTTAGCTCTTTGATATTAATTAAATGAAGTGTTATTTCCAATGCATCTTTGTATTTATGGTTATATGTGTATTTTTTTGCGTTCCTGCATAAATCCGGATCAATTTGAAGAATTTGTTAGGATCCTGGTGTATATGTGGTCGTAGTAATATTAGTTTGAGTACAAGGGCATTCCAAATTTGTTGTGAAATATTGGGTATAGTAGTGGTAGATAGAGAATTTATTTACAAATCGAACTGGTTACCCTTATGATGTAAAGGATGTAATGGCTACATCCACCACATAAATTTTAAGTAATACATAAACCATAGTCCTATTCTTGTTTTAAAAAAAACCTATTTCCAAATAAATGTATTACTTTTAGCCAAATGGCACTTTACAATGGAAGGTCCCAAGTCTATTTATAGGCTTCCTTACATGCAATACTATGGGAAGGATTTCTTGGGCCACCAAGAATATGGGTAGGAAAACCATGATTATAGAATTAACACTCTTTAGCTCATTCCTAAGTCAAGGTTAACCAAACATTCCCTCTTTTATACTTGACTTGGGAAATTCTATCAATCAAACCCTTTCCAAATATTAAAACCTAAGTATCCAAGAATCCTACATACTCCCCTTTCACTCTAAACATAATTGGGGATGTGCATGCCCCCCTATCATTTTAAACCTAACCATTTTTATCTGTTCTCTCGTATTGACCTAAACAAAACCAAGGTTATGAATGCATAACAAGGTGTTACAATCATATTCTTATTTACATGTAATTAGAATTGTTTTCATCTAAAATGTATTTTTTTCTTTTTAAGCTTTTGTTTCTATTACCTTCAGAACTTTTGGAATGACCATTTATCCATTGATTGATACTTACAAATCCCACTACACTTTGACCTTACCGTGCTCGTCTTCCACCATGTGCTATAGAAAACCATGTTATATCTTTTATTTGCAAATTCTTGTAATATTGAGCTAGCTTCTTCTACTTTGTCGACTTTCTCACATCCATGCAACTAAAAAAGGCCTTCCAACCCTTGGGTTCCATATCTACATCAAGGTAGTAGATGCACCTTCATTCTCATAACTCCATACTTCTTTGTCATTTTATGTGTCCGATCAAGCGGTGACTCATCATGTTAATGGATCTCTCTGCACTCTATTCACATTCTACTTGATTGTCTTCATGATACTCATGCAATAACCTACCTCTAATACTAGTTGTTAGAAATATAGAATCTATGAGAGAAATAATAATTAATCACAAATAACAAAACATAGCAAAAAAACACCATAGTTATTTGAGAAACTCTAAACTAGGAAAGCTATATAGTAATAGATATACTCCTCTTAACCAAAAAAAAAAAACCTTATAATGAAATATATCAATCCTTTTTATAAGATTCATTACATACAATATTATGAAAAAGATTAACTCATTATTAAATCACAATTAACCCAACATTTATTACATAATTAACATAGCATCAACATAATGTCAACTATATAATTTCCATACCCTTCACTAACATTTTTAAAATGATAATATAAAATAAATATATAAAATTCCAAATCTGCAAAACAAATTTAAATTTACATTAAAATAGAGAATATTTTCTAAATTATAAAAATAATTTAATATTTAAAACTTAAAAAAAAAAACTAATCAATACGATATTTATAATAAAACGTTAATCTAAAACATAAAAACAAATTAGAAATAAATATGTAAACAAAATCCAAAATCTTCCTGTTACAAAGTAAATTCAACTTTTAAGGAGTAAACAAACATCGTTGGCAATGTATCTTCTTCAAACTAAAATTCACAACTAAAGTTATTTTTGACGACGACAAGCCCCTACTTAGTTTTAAGGATATGGAGCCTTATTTCTCGATGAATCATAGTTTTCCATTATGCATTTGATGGGGTTTTTTTATTTATATGCAATGCTTCCCTTCCTTCCATCGGATCATACCTTAACCGTCAAATTCAATTATTATGAAAATGGAGGAATAAGATATATGCCTAACGACTCTATTAATTCACATTTTTTATTATTAATTAAATTTAAAAGTATTATTAATTAATAAATATTAATAGTAATTAATTTAGAGTGTGTACATTTTTATAGTCAAGAATATGTTGTTGAGAACTTCTGAATTTGTGTATTCTCATTGAAGGGCCCTACATTTCAGATGAATACTTCACTCGTATTTAGGGGTAAGAAGCTTGATATGTGATAGAAAGAGTGTTCAACCAAATTATATAGATAAGAGGAGAAAATTAGCCACTAGCTAAAGGGAGAATTAGGAGACTATTTTTCTTCTCCAACTTATATAATTTGGTCCATCACTCTTTTTATCACATATCAACCTTCTTGCTTTTGAAAATAAGTGAAGTGTACACCCAAAACATTTGCCCTTAGATAAAAATACACAAATATCCACAAATTCTCAACTAAATAATTAATTAATGAATTAATAAATGAAGTCTTTTATTATTAATTAATTCATTAAATAAATAATTATAAAAATAATTAATTATTAATAATATATTGTTTTATTAATATAAAAATGATTGAATGTTATTAATTTTATTTAAAAACTATTTAATAAATTTAGATTAAACTTATGTTTAATTATGATTATACATTTACACATACTCATTTCTTATTTTATTATTATTCAACTGATTTCAATTTAATATGGTTTTAATTAAAAATATAAATAAAATAAAACAAAAAGAAAATATTTAAATATATAAATTTATTTAACAATTGATTTTAATGGTTGATTCTTAACTATTTTCTAACTAACATTTTGATTGATTGATTTGTTCACCTTTGGCCGAACCATATTAGATAGAAATCAATATGGATCACAGAAGTCTAAAATCAACCAGAAAATCAGTATGGATCACAAAAGTCTAAAGTTAAGAAAAAAATTGAATGTTGATATTGACTGATTTGTTCACCTTTGCCATTAGGATGAATCACATTAGATAGAAATCAATATGGATCACAAAAGTCTAAAGTTAAGCAAAAATATTGAATGTATAAAAATCAGTATGTATCACAAAAGTCAAAAGTTAAGAAAAAAATTGAATATTGATATTGATTGATTTGTAAATAATTAAATAATTAAATATAATAAAATTTAAGAATGCAATACAGACATCCAACACATGTTAATATTCTAACTATAATTTTTATTTAAATTATTGATTTTTTGCAATTTCCAAAATCTCCATAATGAAAATTATCAATCCTTACAATCTTTTATACAGATGTACAGCTGTGATGTCACACAAATGAATTTAATTCTAGAGATAGCCACGTAAAAGTTTTGAGGAAATTATATGATGTAGTTCGTTGGAAAGCCCAAAATATAAACACATTACATAATCTACCCGTGGCAGCGACAATGAAAAATACTTCCGAAAGGTGATGGGGACACATAAACAAATCTTCGCGTAATGATGTTCAGCACATTGCATAAGCCGCGAACAAGTCTCTATTTGGTCGGTTTTTCATTTATTTGTATGTATTAAATTTGATGAAAATCTTACAGATCGATATCATCATCATCTCGCCTTTTGCTCAGACTTTTCTCACAAAATGTTATTTCAAAATCTGAAATCTCTTAATTAAGTTATATTGCTTTGCTTCATGATAGAAAAAGAAAAGATAAGATTGAAGTAAATATTAATAACATAGTGTAAAAGTAAAAAATGTATTAATTTAAATTTGAATGGTTTGTTAATTTAATATTTTTTTTTAAATTAAATTAAATATAAAATTTAAAGTTATTATAATAATATATTCAACCATTGATGAAAGTTAACAATCATATTTATTTATATACTCACTTGTAATTGTTAAAGTATTAATAATTATTATAGTATAAATTATATTTGAATTTCAAACATATTAATTTAAATTATTAAATATGTATTAGGTGATTTTAATTACTTTGATTAAAGAAATTATTATTTTATTGTTGGTATTCAACTATTAGAAAAATTAATAGTTAGACCAATTACATGGCAACAACATATCATAATTATCTTGGAGCTTTTTATCTAGAAAATCTAGATCATAGTACAGGATGGGAGGAGCAAGAGGGGATTAAAAAATAGAACCTTTTCATAGAGGACTAGGGAAGAGAATAATCAAGCAGTAGCTTACACCCTTCTCCAGATGCTAGCTAAATCAAGGAAGATTCAAAATATCTATATCATTGGCCACTCTCATGTAATTATACAAAGTTTAATTTAGAATGCTCCTCTTAAAGAGTTGAATTTAAAACATTCGTCAAAAAAGTTTATGGATGGCTCGAAAGAATTTGACAAGTACAAAATTCATCATATTTTTAGGACATCATAATCATTTGGTTCACCCCATAGCCAATGAAGGTGTAACATTACCCATGGGTGAATTGAAGTTAAGTGGGGGCTCTTCATTTTGTTGTATTCCATGAAATTAACTATTAGGGGAAAGAGTAATCATTTTAAATGCTAGAGGTACGAAATGGAACAAGATGGATTTCAATGGCATGCAAAAATTTATGAAACAATGGGAGGGGAATCTTATCCTTGACATCATGTTCATCTAAAACAATATGAGGATAGTGAAGATATATTTGGCTTATTTCGGAATTGCGGGTCACATAAATAAAATTGTGTTTAGAAGGTAATGAAGCTTGGGTTTGGTGAGGTGAAAATTGTCAACGTGATGTCATAAAAGAGAGTAGCTTGGGTGGATTCCCTTCATACCTTGTTTGTAGATCAATGATTTGAAGGGTGGTTCCCTATGGATTTAGAAGGAGGATGGATAATTGGAATGAAATTTAAAGATATAACCTGGGGTAAAGTTTGGTTAACCACTTTGATGAGGACATAGTAACTTTCTATGTGTAGTCAATGGAGTTTGAGTGGCGAGAATTTCAAAGCTATTCTAGTTTGCTTATAAACGGTTTGATTTTTTCTTATTCTAAATTTGGAATCAAAGATGTAGTGGAATTCTTGGATGTAATCCCTAAATATTATAATCATAGCTCCTTGTTATAGGCGTCAAAGAGAAATAATTTTCTTTTTCTTATCTTAAACTTAGAATTATAGAGACAATGGAATGAATCCTTGAACAATGTAATATTCCCAAATGGGGAAAGCAGGAATATAGTACATAAAAATGGAAATATACAGTGTAAATCAACACATAAAATGTAATAATATCATATAGCCATCATATTAAGATCATAGCAGCAAAATGTATACAAGTTCTTGAGGAAATAGTCACTCAAGTTTGGCAAAACAAGCCTCAAGAGATTATGTACATGAAATATGAAGAACACTGCTACGCAACAAATACCCAAAGCTATGACAGTGCAGTTTTATTATATATAACTACTGCTGAAGAATTTCAATACATATAGTTGAAGTTAAATGGATCAAATAATGTTGGGAACAGAGATCTAAGCTCCTAAGCACATTTCCAAGATAACCCGGAAAGGGTTTCCTAAAATACACAAAAACGCATAAATGCAAATATTGCCCCAGGGCTGAATAATTTCTGCAACTGGATAGATGATAGGAGGTTGCTGATATGATCTAGAAATGTATGAAAAAATCCTCCTATTGATTGTCCAAATGAGAGGCTGATCCCCTTGAAGAAAATCCATCTCTCCCAATTAGGGCTCCAAAGCCTCTACTACAACTGCACATTTAAATAACATAGTTTCTTCAGAAAATTGCGCTGTAACCGATAGCAGTACCTTATCTTGTTGCTGGATGATGAAATGAGGTTCAAGAATCTCCCTTACAAGCCTCCTGGATGAAGGGCTACTCCCTCCACTGGAAAACAAGCTCAGAAGTTGGGTTTCTCAACCCTCCAATGCTGCAACCTGCAACACAACACAACTTCCTACAGACAATTTATGAAATTATCAATAAGTATAGAAATACATTTGTTACCATGCATTGTGAGTAGGCTGAAAGTGAGGTCCATGGATGAACCCCCCAGGATAATATCCTCTTAGTGGTCTACAATATCAGGGGTTGCACACTCCCCTTGGAACACTCCAACAATAGATACATACTCCCAAGTGACAACATTGTTGGCCTTTGTGATAAGGCTCTTGCCACTCCATGAATCCATTATTTGACATGCCATATGCCAATGTTATCCACCATCATGATTCTATATGTGGAAGACTCCTTCCTATGTGGAAGTACCTCCTTATCCTTCGATGTTGAAGGTTAGCCACTTTCACCTTGATTGTGCCATTCTTCCTTTCTGAAATATCATGCAAAGTATGGGAGAATTTTAGCCCATACTCTCCCAAGAGTAGCCAAAGAAAAAATAGCTCTTTCTTTCTCCTCACACCATCACCATATAGACCATGGAGTAACAATATGATGGTTGATATGAAAGATATCGCATCCCCCCAATACACCGAAACTCCTTGTTGCCATATGATGCAAGTGTCATTCCAAGTCCCAACCACCAACATACCCTTTGAAGGAGGATATGTCATATGTTGACCAAACTCTTTTAAGAGTAGCCAACACATACTTGCCTCCTGCTGCCCTACGTCATAGATATGCAAGTGGCTTTCCAGCCTCTTGCTTATCAATATCACCCATCCAACCAATGGTGAGTGTTTATCATCATGCTAAAAATTGGTATTTCTCCAATGGAGAATACCATCCTCCCAAATCAGACTTCTATCTTTTCATTTCATGGGATATTGAAATTCAATCTCCTAAAGATCTCCAAGTGAATACCACTCATCAATGACCAATTTTACCCCATAAGGATCCAAATATACCGAAGGCAAAACATTCTCATTGAGCAATGAGGTTCTCATCAAAAAAGATCATTCATAATAATGGGAGATAAGATGTCTCTCATCAACCATCTGCCTATCCCCTACTACACATGTAGAATGGTCATTAGAATGATCCAATAATGGTTGGGCCCCCAGCTCATCACTGCTTCTCAATGACAGCGATGCTGATCTCCATAATGGTGCATCTGTTGTCTCAGTTCATGCTCAATGTTGAACACATAGTTTTGAATTGCATTTTTTAGGTCAATACTCATCCTATCTTCCAAAAATCTATACTCCAACCCCAAGAGTTATGTGCAGCACAAAAATGACATACTGGGATGAATGTACATCTCCTCCTTGATTCTATCAAGGTTCCCCAGCACATTGATAGTCTTCTGCTCCAAATTAGCAATGTGCTTTGACCCTAGGTTATGCATTTTCCCTGATAGCATGTTTCCACAATCCTCCATCTAATGTGCTGAAATAACAGGAAATCGAAATAGCTGCAAGGGATCCTTTCTTATTTAAGCTGCAAGGGATCCTTTGTACTTTCTCCTTCCATAGCTGCCAGGGATCCTTTCTTCTTTAAGCTGAATGAACCATGGGAGAGTTAGATTCTCCTTGAAATCTCTAGGTTGAGACTTATATTCTACAAGATACTCACTTAGAATCTCATGACCTAAGTTTCCTCCATCTCCATGCCTTTTGTCTTCTTCTTCAAAAGGAAAGGGAATAGTTTATTTCTTTGGAGCTCTATGCAATACCAGTTTTTTTCTTCTACTCATAGGAAATGCATGGTCCTTCCTCATCTTGAAACCCTAATGAGGTCTCATTGTTTATCTCCATTACTTTTTTCTTGACCTCCTTGGTGAGGTCCTTCTTAGATCTGAAAAGATATTAGATAAAACTCATTATTTCCATCATTTTATATCTTTCTCCTTCTTCTTATTCTCCTGATAGCATAATGGCTGAGATCAACATGCTGAGCCAAGATTATGCTCTAATACCACTGTAGTATTCCCAAATGGGGAAAGCAGGAATATAGTTCATAAAACTGGAAATAGCAGTGTAAATCAACACATAAAATGTAAGAAGATCATATAGCCATAATATTAATATCATAGCAGCAAAATGTATACAACTTCTTGAGGAAATATTCACTCAAGTTTGGCAAAAAAAGCCTCAAGAGATCATGTACATGAAATATGAGGAACACTGCTACACAACAAATATCCAAGGCTATGAAAACACAATTTTATTATATATAACTACTATTGAAGAATGTAAATACATATATCTGAAGTTATATGGCTCATATAATGCCGAGAACAGAGATCCGAGCTCCCAAGCACATTTCCAAGATAACCCGGAAAGAGTTTCCTGAAATACACAAAAATGCAGAAATACAAATATGGCCCTAGGGTTGAATGATCTCTACAACTGGATAGATGATAGGAGGTTTTTTATATGATCTAGAAATGTATGAAAAAATCCTCCTATATTTTCTCCAAATGATAGGCCAATCACCTCACTGAAAAACTCTCTCTCTCAACTAGGGCTCCAAACCCTCTACTGTAACTACACACTGAAATAACACAGTTTTATTTAGAAAATTGCATTGTAACTGATATCAGTACCTTAGCATGTTGTTGGATGATGAAATGAGGTTCAATAATATCCCTTACAAGCCTCTCGAGTGAAGGGATACTCCCTCCACTAGAAAACAAGATTAGAAGTTGGGTTTCTCAACCCTCCACTGCAACACCCTGCAACACAACAAAACTTAACTTCTTGTAGAAACTGTGTTGTAGAACAAAGATGGAGCTTGGCCTGATGCTGGAGAGTGGACAATGTAGTGAAATGCTCTTCCAAGAGGCCTCTCAAGGAAAGAGGTGGGATTCCCGACTAGGAACACCCTGTGCTAAACAACACTGCAATATTAGCTAAACAACTCAAGGAAGCACAAGTCTAAACAAACCATACACAAAATAATAATCTCAAACATGAATCCATATGGCTGCATCCTCTTCCTTATGTAAGTGATGAGCTTACTCATCCTTGGCCCCACTCATTTAGGTCATTACTTCCATGCAAGGAGCCTCGAATCAAAACTATGTTTTCCCTGAATGAATGCCACTCCTCCATAACAGTGTTGTTGATTTGGTCAAGGTTGACCCAGTCTTCATGTTCCAGCCCGTTTTCACACCTCAGAGTCTTCAATCTAGCTTTATAGATGACCTCCATTCACACTAGGAGTGTCTTTATTCCTACTAAGGAGATTTATGGGTCTTCACACCCTCTTATTCCACTATCTAAGAGAAAAAATAAAAATTTAATATTCCAATTAGCTGTGTGCTAATTTAGAAATATTACAAAAAATGCAAATGTAGCTCCTTGTTATAGGAAGTAGAGAAGAAATTTGTGTTTCAAATTGAATAAAATATGAGGGGATAACGTTAACTATCCTGGTTTGGGTATTCTCCTTGGGTTCAAAATTTCCATCGAAGGGAGTGAGGTTGGAAGTAGTTGAAACTATCTGTCTTTTCAACTATTTATGGTGAATTGGACTTTGTCATTACTTTAGGAGAAATTTCCCTCGATCCAACTTCGTTTATCTAGGTGGCCTATTGGGAGTGAGTGAAGTTAAATTAGGAAAAAATAAGGGATTTTCACTATATTGGGGCCTCTAATTGTGGGAAATTCCTAATCCTTGTCGTAACACAGGGGACCAAGTTCACTATCTCAACATTTGAGATATTATATCTCCTCATTAATTGTTGGAATTTGAAGTGGCATGCATGCATTTGTAATAACTATCAATTTTTTATCGAATCCTCTCCCATCAAGGTTCTCAACAATAGTTCAATTCTAAAAAAAAAAGTTAAAAACCTGAGAGAGTTAAGGCAATGTTGTGTATTCCAAGTGTAGAGTTTATAAAATTAATGTACGTAATCAACCATTTAAAAATATAAATAGTTATCCTTCAACAGAGGAATAATCAAATATTTTATAGTATGACTAAAATAATGGAGTTGCTTATGGAACATATAACTTCAATGTAAAAAATTGAGGATGGAATATTTATCCTTCGACAACAAATTGCAAAGATACAATAAAAAATTACCATGCTGATTTCTAAGTCTTGAAATTCTAGTAAAGAAATCATCACAGCTGAACAAAATTTACCAAAATTCAATATAATAGTATCCCATCAGAAAGAGGGATCATGGATGTATGACAACATGCCTTTTTCTAGTACTTCATATGCTAGTTTGCAAATGTTGTAAGACTTTGTTAGTATTTGGGTGTATATGTGCCTGTAGTCATATTAGTTGGAGTACAAGGGTAGTCCAAATGTGTTAATAATATATTGTTTCATTAACATAAATAATTTTAATTAGATATATATTAATAGAAAAAAATTAATTAAATAGATTTTTTTTATTGTTAATTAAACCTAATTGATTTATATTAAACCCAAACATTAATATTATAGACCCTATGAATACCATTATACCCTAGGTATATGAACCCTTAGATTAATAAACCCAAGGGATTGATATTATAAACCCAAGGGATTAATAAAGGAATAGTACTAAGCCCAAGGGATAAATATTATAAACCCTAATATAAACAAGTTTGACCATTTTTTACCATCATTGTTTATCATATTGAGACAATATTTGTTACAATGTAACATTTGACCATAATTGAACGTGATTAATTTTCATATTGAGAAAATCTTTGTCACAATGTGACATTGGACCATGGTTGTGCATGGTTGACCATGATTATAAACCCAAGGATTATTATTATAAACTTTATGAATAATATTATGTCATAGGAATATGAACCCTTAGATTGATGAACCCAAGGGATTTTGTCTAAAACCTCAAGGTATTATAAACCCACAGAAATAATATTAAACCCAAGTGATTATAAACCAAAGGGATTAATATTAAAACCCAAGTGAATAATATTAAATCCAAGGGATTATATTATAAACAAAAGGGAATAATAAACCCAAGGGGTTATTACTAAAACCTAAGGGACTATAAACCCAAGGGAATAATATTAAACCCAAGGGATAAATATGATAAAACCAAAGTATATAAACCCTAAAATAAATATTATAAACCCTAAATAACATGGTTTCCATGGTTGACCACGGTTTACTTTCATATTGATAGAGTCTTTGTCATAATGTGACATTAGACTATGGTTGACCATGATTGATTTTCATATTGAGATACCCTTTCTCAAAATGTGATGTTGGATAATGGTTGATCATGGTTGATTTTCATATTGGGGAAATCTTTTTCACAACGTGACGTTGTAACATGGTTGACCTTATTGTCATAATGTGACGTTGGACCAAGAGACAATATTTGTCACAGTGTGATGTTGGAACATGGTTGACCATGGATGACCATGGTGGTCACAATGTGACAATGGTTATTGACCGTGGTTGATCGTGATTAACCATGGTTGATTTTCATGTAGACACAATATTTGTCACAATGTGACATTGGAACATGGTTGATTTTCATATTGAGACAATCCTTGTCACAATGCGACATTGGACCATGGTTGACCATGACCGACGATGATTGATTTTGATGTTATCACCAAAAAATTATCACCTAGCCATTTCTAACTAGGTGGATTGAAATACACCATGTAAAACGAATTCTACCATAGTAAAATTTCTTTCACTATATAAAATAATTTGACAACCCATATTTTATTAAATTATTTCTACTTAAAACAAGAAACCCCATGAGGAATAAATAAATAAATCCTTATTTATTTGATTTTAGTCTAGTAATAATTAATTAAATTATTATTTAGTTAATAATCCTTGTCAAATTTGACTAAATCACTTAGGAATGGTTAAAAAAATAATTATTTGTTTATAATTCCTTAACCACGTCCTCGAAATAATAAATAAATCATTTTTTTATTTATTATTTCTAAATAAAGGTATTTAACCAAATTTAAATTATTTTTCCCTATAAAAATATAATAAAATATTCCAACCGGTTAGAGCTAGGTTATGGTTACTAATATTTTATTATTTCCTATTTTTGAGAATAGCACAAGGGTTCTCTTTCTCACCGTGATCAGTGTCATCGTCGCTATTATCTCCTTTTTTAACTCCTATCTCAATTCAACACATACTTTTGGGTTGCACACCTCAAAGAGAGAGAGAGATCCAAAAAAATGAAGCATAGAGGACAACGAAATGACCCATCCTGTTTGAGGGGGACCTATAACCATCATATGAGTCTCCTTCACAAGGTGTAACACAATTTTAAAAATATTATTCATTCTTTAAAATTTCTTTGCCCAGGGTTTTGGATTTTACATTAATTAATATTTTTTCTCTTTATTATCTTTTGTTGCACAAATATATTATTTTGCAGGTTTCTTCTAACTTTCTGTTGCAGATCTAAAGAATTAGACGACCATATATGTTGTTAAGGCCATCAGTTAATCATGGCTTAAGTGAAGCCTTTTTGGTACACTTTCTATAAAAATTTTCACTAATAAATGGAGACTCCACTAGGTTTTTAATTACACATTTTCATCAACAAATGGAGACTCCATTTGTGTAATTCAGACTCTTAGGTGACCAAAAGCTTCAGAAATTAGGGTTTCTTGATGTCCATTTCTAGATTTTATGCCCTTATTTAGTTAAAATTCCAAGTTCTGATAAATTTCTGGTGTTCTCCATAGGTCATAGGTACCGACTGCACACGAGATGACAAATATATGTGTGACTTGCTGCCAGAAATTAAGGAGTGAAGACCACACTTTTCTACCCAAAAACTGAAATTTCATCTCCATTTCACACTTTTTGCCTCAAAACCTGTGCTATCCTCCTGTTTTAGGTCAAAACCTAGAAGTTAAAATTATTCCCGAAATTTTGTCTGAAATTTTCAAGGATTGTCGAGAGCACTAGTTTGGGTTGTTTAACCACTTTTTCAACCCGTCTTAGGCCTAGATATGCTCAGTTTGTCTCTTTGAAGTATGAAAAAGACCCCTATGGCTTTAGTAAACTTCCTCCTTTTTAGGAGGAGTTCAGTTGAGTAGGTAGTCTGAGATTTTCAGTACTTTCAGCCATTGTTTCAGGGTCTTGATCCATTATTTTTGCAGGCCTTTAAGATAGGTTATTTTAGCATCCAAAACTCCCTCTTGAGTTTTTTTTGGCCTTACCGCTTAGGTTCCCATTGTTTTTCCTAGTTTCTAAATCTTCTTCCCTATATTTTGTAGCATTTCCCCCTTATGGTTTGTTGTTGTTTTCTACACCATTCTTACTAGTATAGAGTCATTAGATCCCAATCCCATACTGATCTAGGTGGATCTACACACTAGTGGCAAGTACAAAACACTCAAAATTCAAAGTGGAAGAAATGTGGCAAACTTAGTTTCAATTTGAATATCTCGTCGTCCTGATCGCAACAGTGCAAACTGTTCGTCAAACAGAGTTTGTATGTGAAAGTTAGAGCTGGTCAAAGTTGGAAGGTTGACTTGATGAATTGGTAGCTTAAGGAGGTGACAAATCTGCAGAAATATGGCCATATTCCAAGTGAATTTGTGGGATCGTTAATTTGACTCCTTCGCTAAAAAATAGAGAAGTTAAAAAATGTATTATTATTGTTTACAAAATATAAAAATATAAAAATATAGGGGCAGGCCATGACCTCCGCCCCAACCCAACTAGTGATAACAAAAATAATATAATATTGTGGTGGGGCCGATAGTCATGACCCCACTACTCCAACCACTGGAACATTATTGGGAGGGGTGAGGGCTGTCAACCCCGCCGCCCCAACCCTTCCATACACCAAATGTGTGGGCCACTTGATGCGGGTCCAGCTCCCCAAAACTACCATACAACGGGTTTTAAAACTAAATGCCACCATTTGGGATGGGCGCAGGGTTTGACCACCTGACCTCCTCCCCACAAATTTCTATCTCCATCGTTGTGCTAGCGACTCCCTTTAGGGTGTTCACTCGACAAAATTTACTTAAATCTCACATTTATTAGATGCGCCCAGGCATGACCAAGAGCGACATGAGGATCGAGGCAGGCAGCAGAACCCTGAGCCTTTCCAAGGGCAGGTGGAACCATGATCTGAGCTCAACTTTGAGAGGGGCCAAAATTTCCCAGTGTCCAAATTGGACAAATTTTATATGGATCCAACACCTCTTGGTGACAAGAATCCGATGGTGCTATCCGTTTCTGCAATAGAGATCTCCATTTTTCTGCTAGTTTGCATATTGGAGGTATAAGGGTGTAATTTTACATTGATGCTTGTACTTTCATTTTATTTTCCACTTAATGAAAGAGGGCATCCCCACTATTTGAGCAGGGCCCAAAGATGTAGTCCCTCCTGGATGAACTCTGATATCAAGTTCTCATCTTATTTGCATGATTTTATATATTTCTCTCTTCTTGTTTCATGCCTTTTAAGTTTCATGGTTAAGATTCAATTTTACATGTAATTATTTATTCCATCTCGAAGCTAAATATTTTGGATCACATAGACATTATATCTTGTGAGCCTTTCACTGTGTTTTGAGTTTCTTGTTTTCCTCTCCTAGTCTTGTTTTTTGAAATCCTTGTTTCAGTGGGGTTTATGCTTGTTTTACTATTTATTTTACCACCATTCTTTCAGTTTTATTTACAGTTTACAACATTTTATTTCAATGGCCTTTTGACATCATCATAAAACATGCTTAATCAACTCATCCCAAATACTCACTTATTTTCACACACTCACACCTAAAGCAAATGAGAGCTTGGTTCAAACTACCAAGACAAGACTTAAACACACCACTTAATAAATATAACTCACATAGATTAAGGCCACTTGGGCATCAGGGCCAAAAAATATTTGTAATTAGGTGTAGGATAATGGGATAAGCTTCCAATAACACCCATCAATATCATACATTAAGATACAAAAATTTGAGTTAATAGGGAGCTTAAAATCCTTCACCATCTTGGGGTGAAAGCCAAAGTGTGTCAAAAACCTATTTTAGAGGGGTTTAGCCTAGGACATCATGTGAGTGGTTATCCTCAGGGCTACCCAGTCCATGGTATGGCATTTTGTGCATTGTATTATTTACCAAGAAGCTCAAAACTCGACCACCCCCATGGGATGAAGGTAACCTTAGTGACCAATCTTAAGAATAATTCTTATAAGATTGGTTGTGGGAAGCAGTTGGTTCTCTACCATACCTTTCTAGGTGAAAGGCCATCTAAAACAATAAATTATATGATTTTTTGAGAATTTACATTACCTTCAGGCTAGAGGTCATTTTTAGTTTTGATAGGATGTCCTTGCCTGCATTAGAGCAGCTCATAGAATAGTTAGTTTACACTTGGCACCATTGCACTAGGTGTTTGATTTTTGTTTGTTACTCTTTTATTTCTATCAACCTTTAGTATTTAGTTTCATCTGTGCCTTGATATCATTGCACCCCTTAGGTGTTATTCGTGGAGAATTCGAGGTCTTCATCCTTTGGTTCCATTAGGATATATTTATCCAGCCCATCAGGTTCAAGTTCATCCTCCAAGTCCTCCATCGAGTCCCTCATACGAATTTGAGTCTTCTGATTCATCGCTATCTTCCTCTGATTTTTCATCATCTCATCCTTATATAACTACCATGTCTGGTGTTGGGTACCGAATTTGTATACTTTCCTCTCCCATTTTACTCTATCTTTCTATCTATTTGTTCAATTATTACTCTTAAATGTATGAGGTAAAACCATTTTCCTTATATTTCATGGGATATTTGATTAATGAAGTATTCATCATGGAGGTTTTACCTTTTTCCATATTAAACTCGATATTTTTACAGATTTGGCTAAAATAGGAGCTTTGCAACCGTAAGTCAAGGAACAACCTATCATCTCCAATGTTTTTGATCTGGATTTATGCAGGAACACAACAGAATGCACATAAAACCATAAATACAAATATGTAGTGGAAATATCACTTTATTTCATTAATATCAAAGAACTAAAATTTGCTTATAGGCAAAATGGAAATAAACTAGCTAGGGTGTTGGTAGCTTATCTATGAGAAGAGATGTGGTGGCTACAGGCCTCTGAACTGAGTTACAATGAGGCTCAAGGGCCTATTTATTATTTATAAACAATGGAAAACCCTAAACATTCAAAACCCTAACCCTAGGAGATGAAGCGCCAAAATTATGGGCCTCGTTTGGGTAAATTGGTGTTTCAACTTCTTGAGGATATAACTTTGGCATACGATCTCTGATTGATGTGAACCATACCTCGTTAGAAATTTCTATCCTAGGAATAAAAATTTTGAGTGAGAAACATTGGTCTACAGACCCATGTTGCTCCTGGTTTTCCCAAAAAATGTTGTTTATGGCCTCAAAACGGCTCCGGAAGTTCAGGACCTGAAAAACTGCTAAAAATAGTAAGTTGTGCTGAAACTGAAAAATTGAAAGAGACAATGGTGGGGCCCCAAGTGAAATAGACAGGTGGCCACCAATATCCACTTGGATCATTCCTCCCACCTTAGGAAGAAATGGTCCCCATTGCGTTGAGTTCCTGCATGAGATGAGGAAACTTTTGCTGAACTTGGTCCCTGGTGAACCACTTGCCTTGGTGCAGGAGTTGGCTAGATTTGACAACCCGATACAGTTGGATATTCTGTTGGTGAGTGTTCTTGATTTTAATGTCCAAGATACAATCTGTGGTGGCATGTTCCATGCAGTCTGGGTTTAACTCTTTTGGTGTGAGTTCTTCTACAATGTCAGAGGTGTCTAATAGAGGTGGGAAGTAGGGATGAAGGAGGTCTACATTGAATACAGGGTGCAGACCAAGGAATGGTGGAATACTGAGCGCAAAGGCATTGTTCCCTACAACCTTGGTGATGGTTTATAGCCCATATCAGAGTGGGCGAAGCTTGCAGTGGGGTTTAGCGAAGCACTCCTTCTGAAAAATGTAGCCACACTTTGTCGCCCACCTAGAAGTTGTGTGGCACCTAATTTTGATCATGTCGTTGCTGTAGAAATTTGCTGAATAATAATTAATTATCCACCGAGACTATCCTGATCACATACAATTCGAATTTATATGCAACACATAATCTCTTCCACTCAGATCATCAAACATGCGGAAATAAATCAAGCGATAACACATCAAATCATCATACACATTAACACAGTATGTATGGGGAAAGCTTATAGCTGAAAACCCCGCAGCTATTGTGTATATTATAATGAAGAAATCAAGTAACAAACTCAGTACAATACTCCTCACAAGTACTCAGTACTTTCTCATACAGTTACTCACAATCTAGCTCAGTTTTGAACAGGTTACTGGTCCAAAACTCACCGCCAATTGCCTTGCCTCTATTGCGCAATCCAAAGCTCGTCTATATAGAGATCCAACAATCTCCTTGTCATGACTCGCAATTGTCATGGAAATCCTCCAGTGGAAAATCTCATGCACAACCGATGTCGCCATCGAAGTCCTAACTGAAGTCAACCATGCATGATGCCATCAAACCCTTGGGAATAGCGTAATTCCTCTGTCAGATGCATGAGCCACTTCCAAGGCTCGAACTGAAGTGCTCCAAGAGAGTAAATTGCTGTTTAGAGTCCAAATATTATTAAGGGTAAATAATATTTGACTTCCCTATTTTTAGGAGAGGCAGTCTAAAAATAGCCTTCAACCTCTTCGACCTAAAAAATAGAGTCTCGTCTATTTTTACCAACATGACCAATGCTCCAAGAATATAAAACTGGAATCCCCGAACCATGCTCCATATGTCTAAAAATAGACATAGTCTAAAAATAGACTTTTGCCCCAGAATTCGCCTGCGGGCCCACTTGGTGAAGGCGACTTCATTTCACCAAGCTCCATCATCTTGCTGCATTCTCAACACTCCCTCTCAGCAAGATATGGATTATCTGCAACCCCTATCCTGCCTCTTTGGAATTTGAACTTGCTCCTGGTGAGCGCCTTCGTCAGGATGTCGGCATCCTGATCCTCCGTGGGAACATATGAAAGCATCATGATTCTCCGCTGAACACAATCTCTGATATGATGGTACCTGATGTCGATGTGTTTGGAACTATCATGAAATACTGGATTAGTCGAGAGCTTGATGCAGCTCTGGTTATGACAGTAGATCATTGTAGGCTCCAAATGCAACCTGAACAAAACTGCGAGGATCTTCCTCATTCAAATAGCCTCGCATGCAGCCAAGCTAGCTGCCATGTACTCGGCCTCTGCTGAACTGAGTGCCACAGATCTCTGCTTCCTGCTGTACCAAGAAACTGTTGTCGACCCAATGCTGAAAACTCCTCCGGAAGTGGTCTTCCGGTCCGTTGGACTCCCTGCCCAATCTGCATTAGTGAAGCCAGAAAGCTTCGCTCCATCCTCCTGTCTGTACCATAGACCATATCCCGATGTGCCTCTGATATAACGCAATACATGCTTGCCTACCTTCCAAAAGAGCTTGGTAGGCTTAACCATAGCTTGCGAAAGCTGGTTAACTGCATAGCATATATCAGGTCGTGTATTGACCAGATACATAAGCGACCCCACCAACTGTCGATAGACAGTGGCATCCACTACCTCCGCTGAAGTAGCATCCTCCTTCCTCCAACCACCACGAAGAGGAGTGTCAACAGGCTTGCAACCTTGCATGTTGAACCTCTCCAGAATCTCCTGGGCATACTTGCCCTAAGAAACAAACAGTCCTCCACTGCACTTCCAAATCTCCAATCCCAGGAAATAATGAAGGATGCCCAAGTCCTTCATCTCGAACTCCCGTGCAAGATCCTCCTTGCATGAAAGTATCAACTGCTCATCGCCAGTCAAAATCAGATCATCTACATACAATATGATGATCAACAGCTTCCCCTCCACCACAATCTGGTACAGGTTTGGATCCACCTCACTCTTGGAGAATCCAAGCCCAGTGAAGTAGCTGTCTATCCAAATGTACCAAGCACGAGGTGCTTGATTCAGCCCGTACAGTGCTCTCTTGAGTCGGCACACATGCGACTCACTGCTGAAGATCTCGAAACCTTCAGGTTGCTCTAGGTACACCTCCTCCTCAATAACTCCATTGAGGAACGCAGTCTTCACATCCATCTGATGAATGTGCCACCCCATCTGCACTGAGAGAGCAAGGATCGTTCGTATGGAAGAGTACCTTGCGACAGGTGCAAAGGTCTCCTCATAGTCAATCCCCTCGATCTGTGAAAAGCCACGGGCGACAAATCTCGCCTTGTACTTCTCCACACTCCCGTCAGCCGCCTGCTTCACCTTGTAGATCCATCGTGAACCCACCACTGATTTTCCCACCGGTCTTGGGACAATCTCCCATGCACTGTTCCTGACGATTGAATCATATTCTTCGATCATGGCATCAACCCATGCGGGTTCCTCCACAGCTTCCTCAAAAGAGGATGGCTCCATCATGACACATTGACTCACAAGAGCCATGTATCCAGTGTACCGATCCGGTGACTGCCTCTGTCTGCGCTGTGCTATAGGTGGTCCTACAACCTTCTCTGCATCTCGAGCCAGTCGCTCAGCTTCTGTAGTGCGCATGCGCCCTCCGATGGTTGGCGCTGCATGGGTGGTTTCTTCCACCTCCTGAACTTCCTCTTGTGGCTGATCCACATCCGGAAGCTCCTCCTTAGGAACTAACAGCTCCTCATCCGCATGCAAGTGTAGCTCCCTCTCAAGCGAACACTGCATGGCTTTCTCCTCCTGAAATTTTATATCCCGTCGCACAACAGTCTTGCGACTGTCTGGCACATACACCCGATAGTTGTGAGGTGTATCAGTGTACTCCACAAATATTCCAACTTCAGCAGTTGGATCCAGCTTCCTTCTTGCATCCTTCGTCACATGCATGTAGACAGGAGATCCGAAAATCCGCAAATGGGAAATATCAGGCCTCTTGCCAGAATAAGCCTCCTCTGGTGTACTCATGCCAAGAACCTTGTGAGGACAACGGTTCTGCACATACACTGCTGTATTGCATGCCTCAGCCCACAAGTTAAGGGGTAGGCCCTGATCATGCAACATCGCCCGTGCAGCACCCACGATCGTTCTGTTCTTCCGCTCAGCCACCCCGTTCTGCTGTGGGTTATGGGGTGCGATGAGCTCTCTCCGAATCCCTTCTGCGCTGCACAACTCCTTGAATTCAGCCGAGATGAATTCACCACCGTTATCACTCCTTAGAGCAATCACCTTCTTCCCCGACTCCTTCTCGACCAGTGCTTTAAACTCACAGAACTCCGCGAATGTATCGCTCTTCTTCTGCATGAAGAAGATCCAGCACTTTCGAGAGAAATCATCAACAAAGATCACATAATACTTGTGCTTTGCTGTCGAAGCAACCGAGAAAGGACCACACACGTCTGTGTGAACTCTCTCAAGGATCGTCGTGGCGCGACTATCCTTCTCGTGAAAGGTGGCTTTCACATACTTCCCTAAAGTACACCCCTTGCACTGATCTGACTGCGCAAGGGTGCCCTTAGGAAGCCCAATAGAAATATGATGCAGAATCTTCAAAGCTTTATGGTGAAGGTGGCCCAATCTCCTGTGCCACAGTTCGCCCTCATCATCCTGGCTCACCACTTCTCCCGCCTTGCATGCCATAGCTGCGCAGCCATCTACCTGCAACTGATAAAGGTTCTTGGTCTGAACCCCTATCTTCCGGGTTTCTCTAGTAGTCTTACTGCGCAGGAAGGCTTTTCCTTCGCTAAAGACCACATCATACCCCTTATCCTCCAACATCGCTACTGAAATCAGGTTCTTCTTCAATCTAGGTACATGCATGACATCCTTCAGTACAAAGGGTTTACCAGACTCCCTCTAAAAGGATATGGTACCGATACCAGTCGCACTGTATCTACCATCATCGCCCATCTCGATGTGCACACCCAAATCTTTGTCCTCCAGATCTGAGAACAAATCCCGATCTCCCGTCATATGAAATGACGCACCGCTATCCAAGAACCACACCGATCCCAACACACTTGAAACCAAGCATGCGATCAGTGAAAATTCAAGCTCGAAATGTGAAGCCAAAGCTTCTCCATCTGCAGATCTTCCCACTTGATTGTTCTTCTTCTTTGGACAATTTGTAGCACAATGTCTATGATCATGGCAGTGAAAACACTTCACTTTCGCCATATCCTGCTTCTTTCCCTTTGCACCAGAATGAGAGGTTTTCTTACCCTTCCCTTTCTTTGCTTTGGCCACCAAAGCACAGTTTTCTTCATCAGCTCCCTTTGATGAAGATCCATCTCGAGTAGTCCTCCTTATCTCCTCCTGCATGAGATCCGCCCAAAGGTGCTCCCATCCCGACAGCTTCTCCCGACCATTGACACTATCTTGATATGAGTGCCAAGCCTTTGGAAGACCAAGGAGAGACAGGTCGACCATGTCCTCGTCTTCGACAGTCACGCCCACAATTCCCAGCTCATCTCTGCACTGAGTGAACTTCGTGAGGTATTTGGCGATACTGTCGCCCTTCTCCATCTTGATGTTCCTGAGCTTATCTTTGAGCGCCAGCTTCCTTTGGTCGCTCTTACTTTGGAATAGATCCGTCAAAGCTTTCCACATTAAATATGGAGTAGCCTTTCCATCCAGGCTGGATACAATATGATCCTTGACGCCCTCCAACATGATCCTTCGACATTTCACCATCTTCTTTTGCCATGCTTCGACTTCAGCAGGATCAGTGGGCTTTTGGACATCCGTATCTACGAAATCCTTCAGACCATTATCTTCTAATACTGCCTCCATGCGATCCTTCCATGCAACATAATTCGAACTGCCTTCAAGAGCATATTCGAGTCGCAAACCGTTGAAAGACATTTTCAACACCGACACCAAGAAAAAAAAACTGCTGCAAAATTCGAATTCCACCTCAAAGCTCAACCGCTCTAGATCTGTGAGAACAAATTATTTCTAGCACAGAGATTGACTGCAAGGGGCGTTTACTAGATATATCACCTTTCAAAGAAAGGATGGATCCAGAGGCTACCTGGCCCGCATGCAGACTCTGTCTACCGAAATAAGTTTGTAATCACCGTGATGATCAATCTCTGCTTCAATAGCTCCGATACCATGTAGAAATTTGCTGAATAATGATTAATTATCCACCGAGACTATCCTGATCACATACAATTCGAATTTATATGCAACACATAATCTCTTCCACTCAGATCATCAAACATTCGGAAATAAAATCAAGCGATAACACATCAAATCATCATACACATTAACACAGTATGTATGGGGAAAGCTTGTAGCTGAAAACCCCATAGCTATTGTGTATATTATAATGGAGAAATAATGTAACAAACTCAGTACAATAATCCTCACAAGTACTCAGTACTTTCTCATAAAGTTACACACAATCTAGCTTAGTTTTGAACAGGTTACTAGTTCAAAACTCACCGCCAATTTCCTTGCCTCTATTACGCAATCCAGGCCTGTCTATATAGATATCCAAGGTTTGAATATCCTTGGCTTGACTACGCAATTTTCATGGACAAATCCTCCAAGTGTGGTGCAAATCTCATGCAAAACGGATGTCGCCACTGAAGTCCTAACTGAAGTCAACCATGCATGATGCCATCAAACCCTTGGGAACCACGTGATTCCTCTATCAGATGCATGAGCCACTTCTGTAGCTCGAACTGAAGTGCTCCAAGAGAGTAAACTACTGTTTAGAGTCCAAATATTATTAAGGGTAAATAATATTTGACTTCCCTATTTTTAGGAGAGGCAATCTAAAAATAGCCTTCGACCTCTTCGACCTAAAAAATAGAGTCTCATATATTTTTACCAACATGACCAATGCTCCAAGAATCTCAAACTGGAATCCCCGAACCATGCTCCATATGTCTAAAAATAGACTTTTGCGCCAGAATTCGCCTGCGGGCCCACTTGGTGAAGGTGACTTCATTTCACCAAGCTCCATCATCTTGCTGCATTCTCAACAGTTGCTTGTACTTAGCATTGGCTCTATCCAATATATCATGAAATTGTTGGTAGATGTGCTGAATGTGCTCAATGAAGTTGTTTGCTTTGTTAGCTTCAGACTGGACATGAGACGAATCGGCCTGAGTAGCCACAAATGGAATGGCTACGTCAATGGGACATAGTGGCTAGAATCCCAAGCCCACCTGAAAGGGGTTGTGGCCAGTTGAGCTATGGAGAGCTCAGTTATAATTGTGTTGTACATAGGGGAGGCTCTCATCCCATGTGCATGGATGCTTTGAATTGTACATGCGCAGAATGTGTATAATCATCCTGTTGATGACCTCTGTCTGACCATCAGTTTGGGGATGGAAAGTTGTGGACTTGGTGAGCTTGGTGTCCAACATTGACTAGAGGCTGGATCAAAATGTGCTAAGGAACCTGCTGTCATGACTTGATATGATAGACTGTGGGATCCCAAAGTGCACCCACACTAATTCAAATAAGAGTTTAACAGTGGCTTCTACTGTGATATTCTTCTTATAGGCCGCCATAATGGCCATCTTCGAGAATCTGTCAACGACCACGAAAATGTAGTCGTTTCCATGCTTAATAGAAGGAAGGCCTAACATGTAATCTGTGGAGATGGATTCCCAAGGTCGACTAGGGGTAGGTAGCGGAGTATAGAGGCCTTGCTTCTTGATGGTCGATTTGGCAATGGCGCAAGCAGTGCAGGATTTGATGTACTTCTCAACATCCTGTCGAAGGTTCGGCCAATATAAATACTTTTATAGTATTGCCACTATTTTCTTGACCCCGAAATGCCCAGGTACTCGACTGTAGTGTGCTTCCCAAATCATCTGGGCACGCTCACTTGAAGGAACATAAAGGTGTCCCAGGTGACATAACAATGCATCTTGGAGGTGAAAATTTGGAACTTGCGTACCCCCCAAGAGTGCCTTGTATGTGTGGCTGAATTTTGGATTGCTCTTGTAGAGAAGCGACCAATCAGAAGTCTGGCGCCCACAATAGTTGATAACGGTGGTTATGACCATGATCGGTGGTCGAATGAGGTAGTCTGCAACATTATTGGTGCTACACTTATTGTACTTGATGTTCAAATGAAATTGTTGTAGATATGTGGACCAATTTTGATGGCGATCATTCTGCAACTTCCCTTGTGTCTGTATGAACTGCAGGGGTCGGTGGTCTGTGTTGATGATTGTCTCCTTCCCCAAAATGTAATGATTCCATTTTCAACAAGCCTGCATAATGGAATACATTTCGTTGTCATAAGTGGGATACTTATGAATTGTGTCAGACAATGTCTCACTATGATATGCCACTGGGTTCCCCTATTGAGTAAGAACTGCCCCAATATCATAGTCAGAGGCATCTGTCTCGATCTCAAATGGTTGTTGCAAGTATGGTAATGTGAGCACTGGGGCAAAACAAAGGCGATGTTTCAATTCTACGAATGCCTTCTGTTGAGATTCCGACCAAAATAATTTTTCTTTCGCTCCTCCCTTGGTGACTTAACTCAAGGGCCAAGTGATATGAGAAAATCCCAACACGAACCTGCAGTAGAAATTAGAAAAACCCAGAAAGCTGTGAAGCTCTATTAGAGTAGTTGGGGCTGGTCAATCCCAAATGACTTGGATCTTCGCTGGATCTACATGCACCCCCCTATCATCAATAATAAATCCTAGATATTGGACCTGGGTCATGCAAAAAGTGCACTTCTCCAAATTGGCACACAACTTCTATTGCCGTAGTGTTTGGAGGACTTCTTAGATGTGGTGGAGGTGCTCTTCCCAAGTCTTGTTGAAGATCAGAATATCATCCAGGTACACCACTACAGATGATTTGGTGAATGGATGCAAGGTGTCATCCATTAACCTCATGAAGGTTGTAGGAGCATTCGTCAACCTGAAAGGCATGATGAGCCATTCGAAAAGGCCCTCCTTGGCTTTGAAGGAATTCTTCCACAGATCCGAGGGTTCAAATGGTACCTGGTGATACCCAGACTTCAAGTTGATCTAGCTGAAATATTTTTCCCCTTTGATTTGGTCCAAAAGGTCATCAATCCATGGGATTGGGTACCTATTCCAGAAAGTGATATTTTTCACTTCCCGATAGTCAATACAGAGTCTCCAAGTCCCATCCTTCTTCTGTACCAACACGATCGGGCTCCCACAGGGCGATGAACTTGGCTAGATGTGACCTTTCTATAGAATCTCCTGAATCTGCCTCTTGATTTCATCATTCTCCAGAATAGAGTGCCTATAGATCGATCGATTGGGTAGCGGACCACTCGGGATCAGGTCAATGGGGTGCTTGACATGAAAGTGTAGAGGCACCCCTGTGGGTGAGGTGAAGATGTCCCCGTACTCCTCCACAACCTTGTCCATTTGTTGTTTTCGTGCAGAGGAGCAATGTCTGGAGGTCGTGGCCACAATATTCTTCTTGCCTTGGAGGCAGATCATCAGGAAAAAAAATTTCCTGGTTTGTGAAATGAGCTTACTGCATTGTTTTGCAGTAACCAAAGAGATAGTGGGAGGCAGTGGTACCTCTGGTATTCTGTACAACTTATTTCCCAAAGTAACAATAACAGCCTGAGGTCGGGACTCATACACAGCATGTCACTTCCACAAGTATGGTTGGCCTAATAATAGATCAGAAACATCAATGGGAGATATGTCACACAATACCTCATCCATGAAGGGCTTGATGTTATAGGGAAGGTGGTACTGCTGGATGATGCGGAGATCTCGTCCTTGGTGAAGCCACCAGATGGTGTATGGTTGTGGGTGCACTATGGTTGGTAAGCCCAACCGCTTTATGACATCTACTAAAATGGGGTCCTTTTGGCTCCCATTGTCGACAATTAACTGTAGCGAGGAACCCTTTACCCACATCTGGGAGTGGAAGAGATGCTCTGCCTCCTCTAGATCTTCTGGTTCCTCCTCCTAGATCTTCATAGTGGCAATAGTGGCATTGGTCTCTACATCAATAATCTACTTCCCTTTTTCATTTCTGTTGTCAGGTTTTGATTCAGAGTCAGAGCATGCATCTGATTCAAAAGCCCTCATCTCGGCCACCAGCAACTACTTGGCTTAACACTCACTTGCATTGTGAGTGGAGCTCTTATGGAACTCACACCACTTTCCCGTGTCCTTCTTTGGCTTCACAGTGTTGTTATTTTCTTGTGGCTTTGGAAAGTTGTTCGGGGCCGCCATACCTTAGCTTTGTCCTTTGTTCTGCAGTTTGGGGGCACCTTTCCCTTGCGTTTTATTCACAGATCCAAATTCTCGCTTCTTCTGTTTGAATTTCTGCTCAATCTTGGCAGCATACCGGTATACCGTACCAAGCGAGGAAATGTCGAGGAACTCCATTTCCTCCTGAATGTATCTATGCAGATAACTGTGATACTTTAGCACCAAATTGTTCTTTCAATCTTTGATACCCAGCTTTGTGCGCAGGGTATGGAACAAATTCGTCAACTCATGCACATCTTGATCCCTTTGTTGCCACAGCGTGGCCCATTGTATGTACTTGTCCTCATAGCTCCCCACGGGATACTATTGTTCCTTGATGGCATATCATAAATAATTCCAAGTGGGTACAGATGAGAATAGAGAGGGTTCTATCTCATCCTTTTTTTCACAGTAGGTTTCCCACCAGTCCTGACATGGGTGGTAGCTTTGAGGAGTGCAAAAATAATCTTCTCCGGGTTGGAAAATTCATGAACCGAGAAATATCCTTCTAATAGATTGAACCATCTATCTACAACATCTACATCTATGTGACCCTCAAATATGGGAATGTCAAATTTTACTTGTACCTTAAAGGGAGTCGCGCCTCCAGAGTGGCTGTTGGATGCATATGCGCTGCCGATGGGCAGTCATTGAAGGATCTGGGTAAAGTTATCCATAATCACATTCCTTTTTTTTTTGAGGGCCTCCTCAAGAAATATTTAGATAGGATCTCCTACTCCCTCATATTTCTTTTCATCCCCCATGGCCATCCGTTAGGGTTTGTGAGGCTGATTTTAAAAAGGTTCCACCAGATCAAGCCCTGACTCCTTATACCCTGACCTCGTTGGGGACATGCAAAGAAGGATTGAGAAAAATAAAACTTGGCTCTGATACCACTGATATGGATTTATGTAGGAACGCAAAAAAATGCACATATAACCATAAATACAAAGATGCAGTGGAAATAACACTTCATTTCATCAATATCAGAGAACTGAAATTTGCTTACAGGCAGAATGGAAATAAAATAGCTAAGGCATTGGTAACTTATCTATGAGAAGAGATGTGGCAGCTACAGGCCTCTAAACTGAGTTACAATGAGGCCCGAAGGGCCTGTTTATTATTTAGAAATGATGTAAAACCCTAAACATCCAAAACCCTAACCCTAGGAGATGAAGCGCCAAAACTATGGGCCACGTTTGCGTAAGTTGGTCTTTCAGCTTCCTGGGGACATAACTTTGGCATGTGATCTCCGTTTGACGTGAACCATACATCGTTAGAAATATATATCTGAGGAATACAAATTTTGTGTGAGAAACATCGATCCATGGACCCATATTGCTCCCGGGATTCCCAAAACATGTTTTTTAGGGCCTCAAAATGGCTCTAGAAGTTCAGGACCCGAAAACAGCTAAAAATAGTAAGTTGTGCTGAAACTGAAAAACTAAAAGAGATAATGGTGGGGCCCCAAGTGGAATAGGCGGTTGGCCACCAATATCCACCTCGATAATTTTTTCTCATTTGTTGTTACAACATAAAAAAATTGTTTGTATCAGCACCATTCCAGGAATTTTCACAATTTCTTTTTGGGCAACTAGGTTGTTGTTGTAACAAGATGTATTTTTGTAACTATGGAGTTGCTAAGTAGAACCAGGGGTTTCAGGACACTTGTACAAAGAGGCTCGTGGGATGTGAATTAGGGGTTAAGCCCTTTGACCTACAGATCTTGTAAAAAATCTCTTTTATCAGTAATTGAATGCACAACAGCTTGTTGTTTCTTCTGTAGTTCATACGTTTACTGCAACCCTAATTACAAAGTTTGGCCCACTCTTCTGATCAGGTGATGTGTCTTTATTTATTGCATTATTTTATGATTTAGTGTGATTTCATTAATGTTGTTACATTTTTCTTTTAATTGTTGTGAATGCCCTTTAAATTCTGCAGTTTATTTAATTGTTGTTGTAGTGGTCTGTGTGTATGGATTTAAACCCGTGATCTACAACAGGTCATGTGCTTGTATCTGCATATACTTTGACATTAGTCTTGAAATAACTAATGCCCTCGGGTTGATAATTTATTTGGAGAACGAGTTGAATTTTGCTCATATCTAGACACCAAATTTTTTGCGTTGTTGCCGGGGAAGGCTAACAGGTGCAAGAACAGGATCTGCAATAGATCTAAGGGTCAATATATCGTCTTAGGGGAAGGAATTTATTGCCCTACTCCAAGTCTTGAGCGCAAGTGCTTTGTGTTTTTCTTTCCTGCATTTTTATTTTATTTTATAGAATTGATCTCTCGTCTTGGGGGAAGGGTAGTTACTACCCTCCTCCAAGTCCTGAGCACAACATGTTGTTTTTTTCTGCTCTGTTCTATTTATTTTTCATTAAAATTAACCCCTCATCTTGGGGAATGTATTTTGAAACCCTACTCTAAGTCATGGGCATAGTTTCCAGTTTTTCTTTTTTATTTTCTTTTCTTTGGGCCAATTTCTCATCCTAAGGAGGGTATGTGATTTCCCTACTTCAGGTCCTGAACTTCGATTTTCCTGTTTTTTTTTTTCCAATTTATTTTCTTTTTATTATTTGTTTGAATTTATCCTCTTGTTCTGGGGAGAAATTTTTATATCCTGCTCTGGGTTCTGATTGAATGTTATTACTTTGATGAACCCTCTTCACGATTTGTATGAACAAGGATCTGAATAAGAGGGGCAGAGGAAGACCCCCAAAAAATGGGAAGGATCTGAGAAGGAAGACATACATTCAGAAAATTATTGAAAAATCTAGATCCGAGGCATCGTCCCGTGCTGTTGTTAGGGTTACGGTTCAAACGAAATTTGAAGGGTAGTTTTTGGAGAAATCAGTGCCATCCATGGTACCATAAGGTGTTCTTTCTACAACAGAAGATTTAATAGACAGGGTATCAATGGAGGAGATATATTTATTAGTAGCAGAAGGGGAAGAAGTGGCAAGTAGGGGATCATTAGAACTGAGCAACTCTAACTGGGAAGAAAAAACTCTAAAAGGTTTTTCATCCCCATGAGACCAAGGCAGCACTGTAAAAATTCCTGCAGCTGAATCAAACGATTATGATTTGGTGAAAGAATTCTTGAAATATTTTGAGTCACCAAAGGACCAAGGTAGCACGGTGAAACCTTATACCATTGAATCACTCCGAATACCAGCTACAGAACCATTCAAAATTGCAAGTGAGTATTGGAGGGTATTTATGGCACCTGTAAGTTCCTCTATTTATTTTCCCATCATAAATGCTACAGGTGATGCACCAATAAGACATATCCCTTTAATAGCTTTTCCTAGTTTCCATGGGATTCTCTCTGAAGACCCTGACGTGTTCCTTTTTAAATTTGATATTGTTTGTCGTGGATATGACTATATTTTTTATGCCCAAAAATTGAAGATATTTCCTGCTACCCTAAAGGGGACGACCTTGAGGTGGTTTATGTGTTTAGGAGGGAGCATGATTACCTCATGGGAAGGAATGAAAGAAGCTTTCTTGGAGAAATACCAAGATTACTATAAGTCTCGTGACATTAAGGAGGAAACCTTTAAATTTGCACATAAAGAGGATGGAAATATGGAGGATTGTGTATAATGATTTAAATACATATTGCAAAGGTCTAGACATATTGACCTGGACAAAGACATTCTGGAGATCATTCTTCTCTAAGCACTTAGGGAAGACTCTCGGCAACTTCTGAATATAGTAGGAAAAGAGGATATTTCGAAAGAAAACTTTGAAACTATCTGTGATTATTGTATTAAGTGTTCATGGGGGGCTAAAAGGAGTGGGAAATGGGTTTAGTCATCGAAGACTTCCGGTGGAGGGGTCACAAAATAAGAGATTGGAAATCTATTCGAAAATATAAGCATAAATATTCTAAGCACGCTTTCAGCCCACATGGACACACTACAGGAAAAACAAAAGCAGGTGGAGTTGGAAAAAACCATGGCCATATTCTTCCCACAGTGTAGAAAGAAGAACCCTTTGAAGGAATGCTCATTGAACACGGTGGAAGCCTCCACAATCTGTGAGTAGAATCATGTGACCAGTTCATGTCCCTCCTTGCCCATGCTGAAAGCAGTTTTCCAAGGAGCAAGTGAAGAAAACATGGTGACCAGTTGTACTTCATGGGGTAGAAGAAGCCATGGCAACCTCGACCACCGGCTATGAATCCAAGTATGTTTCAGGACCCATCCCAATACTTTAACAATTTTAATATGGGTCCCCAATCTGCACCATTTTCAGCCATGTGGTCTCAATATCAATATCCCCCTTGGAAATAATGGGTTCCTCAAGCCAATCCAAATCCTTCATGGAATCAGACCTAGCGTGGACCCTCTCCTACTAGACAGTTTCCTCAGCCTATGCCTCAACAGCAACTTCAGTTTCCTTCCATTGCACCCCTAGAAAACCCAGCTTTTAGGCCCCAGCTTCCTATCTAGCCTAATCCAAATTCGAACAATAAAGGGGTCCAACAAATAGACACCTTGAACCTTCTGTATTACAACATTTCTACTGCGGAACTTGATGAAATAAATCTACAGTCTGGCCGAGTAGTAAATGCACCTACTTCGCCCATCATTACAGAACAATTTGATGGTGAAGATACATAACCAGAACAAAGAACAGTGAGGAAGAATTCAGATCAAATCATAATAAATCAGACACCTTCCCAAGTTGTTCCTAATCAAGGTCATTTAACTTCTCCTCCATACCTTGAAATATTGACCTTAATTAAGCCAAACCCTCAAGAAGAATTTGACTTCCTAGGGGAATTGTATAATCTCTTTGTTAAAATACCCCTATTACAAGCTATGAGAGATGTACCTATATACACAAAAACTCTGAAAGAATACTTCTCAAAGAAACTAGGGAGGAAACCTAGGGATCCATTAACCATTCATGTAGTGGGAAGATTATCTGATATCATGTTAGGAAAAATCATGCCTGTAAAATACGGAGACCCTGGGAACCCGATTCTAATAGTACAGATTAATAGGGTTGAAATCCCGAATGTACTGGTAGATTTGGCAGTGTCCATTAACATTATCACTGCTAAAAAAATGAACAAATTAGGACTTGGAAACATTAAACCAACCCCTACTATCCTGGAGCTTGCAGATAGATCCATAATTAAACCAGTGGGGAAATTAGAGGATGTGATAATTTCAGTAGATTCATCACATTACCCTATGGACCTCCTTATATTACAGACCCGATCTTCAGTAGGTGGTCACCCATTGATCCTAGCAAGACCCTGGCTTGCAATTATAGATGCCTACATAGGGTGCCAATCTGGGCACATGATTATATCGAATGGGAAAATTACAAATAATCTCAAGCTTTATCCTCCTGTAGAACCAAGCCCATCTGAAAAATCATTACCCAGTTAGAAACCTCTACCAGTAGAAGAGCTTGAGCCTGAAAATAAAGATGTTAGACATGTCCTCACTATTGGGAAGGCCCTTCAATTTAAAATATAAATTGAAGATGATGCCATTAACACTTTTATTATTGATTCCAGTTCTATTTCCAATTCAAATTGACATATTCTATAGTTTTCTATGAGCTGTGAGACATAGGAAAACATTGAACCATAAGATTACATTGAAGACATTCCTATAACCTCATCCCATGATAGTACTCCAATTGAGATTGAACTAGGGAAAACACTTAATATCAACCCAAACCTGCCCGAATCTCAGACAAAATAGCTTTTGAAAGTCCTTCAAGATCATCAGGAAGTTTTTTCTTGGTGTTATACATATATGAAGGGTATCCCTGCTAACTTATGCACTCATCATATTTATATTAGGGAAGATTGATGCCCTGTAAGACAACCTCAATGGAGGATGAATCCTGCTCTCAAAAACATTGTCAACCAAGAATTCCAAAAATTATTGGATGTAGGATTCATTTACCCCATCTTAGGTAGCCAATGGGTATCCCCGCTAGTTCTTGTTCCCAAAAATAATGGTAAATGGAAGATCTTTGTAGATTACAGGTAACTAAATAAGGAAACACAAAATGACCATTTTCCTTTGCCATTCATTGACCAAGTCCTGGATACCTTGGCTAGGAAGAAGTTATTTTCCTTCCTAGATGGATTCAGTGGATAGAACCAAATCTAGATAGCCTCGGAAGACTAGGATAAAAAAAAATTTACATGCCCTTGGGTAACCTTTGTATATAGAGTCCTCCCATTTGGCCTTTGTAATGCTCCTGCTACCTTCCAGAGGGCAATATTGGGAATATTTTCTAATTTGGTCGATGATAGCGTTGAAATTTATATGGATGATTTTACTCCATATGGAAAATCATTTGAGGAAGGTGTTATCACCAAAAATAAAATAAAAAATTCTCAAAACATTGTATGTCAACTTTGTTTTTGATCATGGTCTCAAATAGGTCTGAAAGTTATATTAAGTTTGGGTTAAGGGTAGGTCATAGTTTTTATAGGTTTATAGATCATCATTTGATTTCAAATTAAGTCCTTAGAGGTCCATTCCATGATCAAATATTTACATTTTTCATTTAGAGGTCATTTCATTAAGTTTCGAGATAAATTTCTACAATTAGCCAATAATCCTTTGTTTCGTAGTGTCATTAATTCAAAAAAGAGGTTTTGCACTACGAAAGCGCTGCTACTTTCATAGCGCAAATTGTGAAAAATACACTGTGTGCGCTACGAAAGTGCGGTTTCTTAACTGTCATGTCAAGTAAGCCAAAATTTGTCAGAAATCCATTAAAAAATGATAAGACAAGGGTATGGTGATTCAGTTAGAGGTCATATTCAAAGTACTTACGCATCTCACAGTCATCATCATCATGATAAGGCCATCATTTAGTTGTAAGATGAGATTTAAAATTCGAAAAATATTTCCTATTCAGCCATTCCAGTTTTCATTTTCCTCCACACAATTGTTTAATCTTTGAAGCAATAAAGTTAATCCTGTGGTTTTTCTATACCAAGGCTATCTTCACTATAATCAAGCGAGTTTGTTCCTTTTTCTCAACTGAGGCTGTTCTATGTTATCAAAAAAGGTTGTGTTATTGATTCTAGAGAAGCTGATAGGTTTTTAAAAAAAGGAAGCATGGAAGAGGAGAAGAAGATCCACACAGGGGGACATTGTCTAAGATATGAACCTGAGAATGTAAATGATATTTTTGAAGATCAAACAATGATGGAGGATTTTAGCAAAGCAGGCTATTTTAGATTTTCTCAAAAGATATAGGGTTGCCACACTCAGGTGTCTAAAGAGTTTGCTTTACACTTCAGTGGAACAAATACCAAAATTGGGATGTTAAATGTGCCAGTCACACTTGAGATCATTACTTCTATGACAGAAATACCAAGGGGACAAGAGACTTGTTTTAAAGGTTTTAATTTTGACATGGAACCATGCAAGGAATTCATGAAACCTGAATATGCAGATATGGACCTGAATAATGCAATAACTAGGAGCTGAATCAAAGATAAATATGCCAAGCTATTATTCAACATTCAAATATACTTTACATGTGAAGGTAGGTACCATAAAGTTTATACTTATCATTTCAAGCTATTGTTGCATTTCACAGGTAGGATATCATTAGACTTGACCTTTTACTTACATAGGAGCCTTGCCAAAATATTTGATAGAGTACAAGCTAAGTGTGATGGGTGTGAAACCTATCTGTTTCACCATGGTTTGATAAATTTATTGGTTTTGAATGAGCTTGAGAAAATAATCAGGGATTGGTATTTCTTTTTTTTTATGAGAAGATTTGAAATGGAAACCCTAAAACTAAAAAGACTACTTCACCACCACCAACAGAGTCTAGTCACCCTATGATTGCAAATGCAAAGAGGTTTGTAAAGTTGAAACCAAGAAAATAGGTTAAGAAAAGAGTAGAGAAGATACAGGTTCTTGTTTCAAAAACTCCATCACCTGCAAAACAAAGGCTAGAGAGTGTTAAAGAGAAAAACAAAAACAAATGGCCAGTAAGCAGGGAATCCAGAGAAAGAAAAGAAGCCAAGCAACAACATCAAAGGGAAAAACAGTTGTTACAGGTATAGTAGACAACTCATTTATTAAAGGAAACTTAGATGACATCCTTCATGAAATTGATATAGAAGAATCACCCATTGTGCAAGATGATTTAATTGGAGTGGATGGACACAAATAGAAAAAAAAAATCATAATAGCTAAAAAAATTTAATTTGAGGGTTAAAATGTAGCCTTTATTTTCCAAGCAAGGAAACCTTTAGCTAGGCATGCAAAGAAACTCCAAGAAGGCAGTAAAGAGGTCTAAGTAACTATCGAAATAGCCAGAATCCTTGAAGAGGTGGTTGATCTCTCATCATCAATAGTGGAGCATGCAACCAACAAAACAATGAAGGGAAAGGAACACATGAAAGAGTGTCAATTTCTTGAGGAGATATTGAAGATATAAAACCAAGAGATTGCAATGATTAGAAAAATGGCGAGAAAGCATAACATCGAAAAAACAGAGTTCAAGAGGTTGAAGGCAATATGAGAAGGCCAAATTGTTTCTAGGTCTGAGATTCCAAGTTCTGCAAAACATTTTTTCACATGGACAGTACTAGCTATCAAAGAAGAAAATTTTATCAAAGTGATCAATACTCACTTGAGAGCCAGTTATAGAAGGCTAAGAGGCCAAGTGGAATATTTGGAGCTGCAATTGAAAATGTCTCAAGATGAACTAAAAAATCAAGGTGCAGAATAAAAATATTCAAAGGAAAAATCAAATGGATAATGAAGAATAAACCTCATGAAATGGTGTTTTAGTTCATATGGCTGTTTTTCTTGATGAAAACTGTGAATCTCTGAATTTTTTTCAAATTTTGGTTTGAATTTTGAAGAAAATCTGAACAAAACTGCTCACTCAGTAGTTTCATAGCGCAAATAGTGCAAAAAAAGTGAAATGTGGTACGAAACTGCTGTAGCAGCGTTTTTCACCCCTTTCGATAAATGTTTGAAGGGGAAACTTGTCTATTTTGGCCTAAAAATTCTAAGGAGGGCGTGTTAAGTGAATATGCAGATAATCCCAAAGGAAGGAAACCAAATTTTGAAGGCAAATAAGTTAAAAGTCTGCGCTATGAAAAGCGCTACGAAACTGTGTTGTTTTCGTAGCACAGGTTTGTTTTTACTATTTTGGGCAGTTTGATGATGATTTCATATAGCTGTCACTTATAGATGATTTTTAACATATGTTTTTTCAATTCTTGACAGAAAATGGGTTCGAAGTCATGGGTTCATGGTGGTTAAAGTGTCCCAAGAAACACAAAGAATCCTAAACCTAGAAAATAGGGGATATTTCCAAGTTTGCAGGAGATCAACATGGAGGTCGTAAAGTGTTGGAGCTTATCAGTTGGATTCGTCCTTATGGATATACAGTTTTAAAATAATGTAGTTTAGCTTAGATAAGGTTGTTATGATTAGATTTGTTTAGGAATCTGTAATTTATTAGCAAGATTGGCAGAGTCCAATTACAGAAACAACATCATTTCAACCAACTTTGGGACTCTAGGATCTAGCCTTCCTGAATCCGGAGAGGGATCTCTGCAATAGGTGCAAAGATTGATTTTTCTTTGAAGTTTGGAATAATGATATTAGGCTAGTTATGAGTTCCAAGGGTTTTGTTTGTTTTTTGGATGGTTGAACATGATTGTTGTTAGAGGTGAAAAGTCCCAAAGGTAAAAAGGTTCAAAAGTGAGAAGTTGCAAGCAAAAGAGTAAGTTTTGACCAAGAAGAAAGATGATGGCAGGTATTTAGTCCATTGGGCTATGGAGTCATAAGAGGATTTAATTGAAACAATCAGGTTCAAGAGTGGTCCATGGGGCAAGTCATCTATGTCTAAGGATATCTTTAAAGTTTGATTTATGGAATGAAATGATACATTAAGAAGGGGAAATAAATAGATGCAGAACAAAGAGCATCCCAGGATCTGGTAAGTACTTTGAAACTAGCCAGCCATTAACCAGGCACTTAAGAAAAACATGAAAGCAAACTAGGATCTGGTAAGTACTTTGAAACTAGCCATCCTTTGATACACTTTGAATAGAAAACGTACAAAAACTAAGGGAAACTTGAAGGAAATATTTGGAGTAGAATCTAGCGGGCCGGGCTCACCACAAATCCTCTCCCAACTCTTCTTTACTTGGCTACTTCCAAGACAATCACAAAGATAACACAGAATAGCCTAAGATCTGGTAAATACTTTGAAAATATCCAGCTTTTAACACATTCTAAGGGAAACAATCAGACAGCTATGCAATCAAGACTGGGACCAGGGCTCACCATATATTCCTCAGTTCATCTTCACACAACATATACTGAAAGTAACATTTAAAAATAATATTCAACTAAGACAACAGGACGAGGGAACGCCAACATTCCTATGTTCAAACTGAATTAAATTATTTCCAAATAAAACAGTTGGAAGAAAACATTTAAATAAAGATTTTTCAGCCAGAGAAGGTTACTTGTATGCAGTAGTTCCTAACATTATTTAAACTGTTCTTTACAGAAGAACATGAAACATAATGAAAACAGAAACAAAATCACAAGTTATAATAAGAATAACATCACCGTCAACATAGACCAGGATCCCATAAATCAGCTTGTATTGATGCTTCAAACCAGTTACAATCTTCAAGTCTAGTGTGTCAATTCATCTCTCTTCACAACCTAACTTATATGTTACAAGCAGAGCTCCAAGAGCCAATGAAATCACTATTTACAATCGGGAGTCTTCAACTTAGTTACATTAAAATGCTTCAGCAATTATATCAACAACCAACCCCTCACTCATCTTCTACTAAAGTATTTATAGAAAGATGAGGAGGTGAGATCTGATAAAAGATCTCAAATACAATTAATATAAAGTTAATGTTTTATTGGCCCTTGGGGGGCTCAATGAAGAAACTGTACAGGTGTTTCACTGTATTAATTGATTTACACTCATGATTTAAGCTCGGTGGGAGCTTTTGTTGACCTTTGAGGCTCTGTGTGATGCCAAGGTTACTGTGCAGATATTCTTTCATTAAATTCCAGGAATAAGTAACTCTTTGGCTGCGTTGAGGCAAAAAATCGGATTCTTCTCAATAAATTATGTTCCTGATTGCATACTTTTAGGTACAAGTGGCGCTTTAGTCACAGGGAGGAATCAATTTGCCTCCATTTTTGGCGGTGGAGGGTTTTTCTGATAAAACACTTTAGGTTTTCCTTTAAAGTGTGTTTTAGATTGGGGATTAGGCTTTTGATAACTGTCTTAGCCATAATCCCCACTGATCTGTCCATTAATTCTCTGGTCTGGTTCATCCTGGTCTTCGACAGTGATAATATTCAACTGTGCATGTTTCATGGTTTTTCTTGTTGTCGTGTGGGGCTGTGCAGAGTTTATAAGGCATCAATGCCTGAGAAAACATCGACGAAACATGTATTTTAACCCTGCTGGTTATTTCTCTGATGTATTCGAAGGTCGGAGGATTGTCATCCTCGGCCTACGAAAATTCTTTATTTAAGCGGAAAAACATTAAACCCTGTGAAAACAAACAAATGTTACAAAATCCTGCATTTATAGGTCAATATGCATTGGAGGATGTGTAGAAGAAGCAGGGCCGTTGGATGGCATCATCCAACGGTCGGGATTTAATCCCAGAATGGTCGAAAAAGCATGGGGGAAGGAGGATTAGATCAGAGCCGTTGTTCGTACATGATCGACGGTCGGGAGTGGGCAATGAAAAGTCAGCGGCGGGGAATTTTTGACTGGGAAACAGAATCAGGGGACGAAATATGCGTCGTCGATCTGTAGATCAGATCGACGACAGGGATTAATTTGCTGCTATATGAGGGCCTGTTTATCGCGCGGGCACTTTGGTTAAACGTCAGACACTTTCGGCGATCAACAACCGTTGGATGAGTGGGTCCAGATCTGACGACGGTGGTTAATATCGCTGGGCATCTTGGTCCAGGATTTAATGTGCGATGGAGGGTGGTTTTGCAAACATTACAGAGGACGTGTGTCAAACAGCGTATGGAATCGCTGGCGATCGGGGGAAAACCGCCTTCCACTAAGGAGCGGTGCGATGAAAACCACGCAGGTTTGGGCAAACAGCACACGGGCGGGTGGTCCACAGGAATGGCATGCTCCACACCGTCCGATCTATGGAGTAGATCGACGGTGGAGATTTCTCCATTATTTTTACGGGCGGAGAACTTTGGAAATAATTTAAAAACCCAAAAACACGAATTTAAAAAGGTTTTTAATGTCTTTGGGTGGCTAAAATATTGGAAAGGATAAGCGCCTAACATCTTAACAATTAGTTCTGGCGCTCGGGTGTATGGACGAATAGGGTTAGGGGTTTATCCCGAGGGGACATAAGCCTCATACATAAAAATATGTATTTTTCATGGTTTTTGAATGATTTTCAAAAGAAAAGAAGGTTGCGGTAAGGTTAAAAAGTGGGTTTTTAACCTTATAAAATGAATTTTGATGAGGGGAAATAGCAGAAATGTGGAAATGAGGGATTTTCATGGGGAATGGAGGGATAGAAAAAGAAGTTAGTTTTGAGGAGAAGGAAGGGGAAAGGGATGTTTGTAGCAGTATTTGACTTTGGATTTTTGTAGGTTTTCAGAGGTTTTTAGGATGTAAGCAGTAGAATGGGATCTGGACAGAGGCATGAGGCCTTCAAGAGTCTTCAAGAGCCAACAGTTTTTGAAAGGGAAAAAATGTTCCTTGAAGGCTCAAAAACAAATTTAGCCACTGGTATAATCAAATTTTACAAGTGGCTAACAGTGGCTCCACTTGGGGATGGTGTCTTCTTGAAGGCATCAAGAATTCAGACTTGATTTCTCTGGGATGTTTGACCATGTGCCTCATCCTTTGGATTGCTCTTATTTTGCTGGATGATCTTGCTTTGCTCTGAAAAATAGTATCGTCTATGAAAGAATAATGGACTTCATCAATACAACTTTCTACCTACCCAATCCTACTGATCTAACATTTTTTCTTCATCAGAGTGCACTTGGATTGGAAAACTCTTTTCACAACATTTTATTATTTTGAAAGCATAAAAACTAATCTAAATCTACTCCTTATTTCTCCCCGAACTCAGATTAAATAGTTGAGCTCAGATTTCTCTCTACCTAATCTACTGTCTGTTGGGATTAAACTGTCCAACAGACTTTCATTCTCTAAATTCTACAACAGAAATTTAAAAAAAGTCAAGTCAAGATTAAGATGTTTGACTTCCTGTGATCTGTGGCATAAAGACAAGCTGCACATAAATTATTATTTGCTGAAAATCAAAAATCAAAATGGAAGGCTTGAGATCTGAAAATTGATAACACTTCCTTCCTCTTTTCTACAGCTCCGATTTGGTTCTTATTGAACTGTCTTTCCTTTTTCTCTGGTTCAGATTTTGAGCTAATTAGAACCAGATTTTTACATCTCTTTGACTCAAGAAATAAAACACATTTGAGTCATTTCTCTTTGCAACCTTAGGTTCAGATTTTAGACATGTTTGAACCTTTCATTTCTATCCTAAACTATCTACTGATAAGCCAAGATTAGACAGTTTGGCATATCAAATTCACTATCTTATCAGCAAAAAATTTAAAGCTAATTAGTCAAGTTTAAACAGTTTGACTAACTAGAAGTGTGTGTTTCAGGAGTGGCATTTGAGCTTGCACACTTTCATATTTGTTTCTCTTTTTTGACATGGGGCTTTTCCTTTCTTGTTTTCATTTCTGCCCTCTTTTCTTTCTTTTCTTTGTTTTTGTATTTTTTGATTTTTTATAACCTTGAATGCAATGGTGGATGGAATATTTATAATGGAAAAAAGGTAAAAGTCTTCAAACATAAAATGTATCAAGAGAAGTAATGCTTAAGCATCCTGCCATTGACAGGACCCCCAAACAATTCTGTTCCATCCAGTTCCTGTAAAAAAAAAACATTATTACCAGCAACTGAATGAATAGAGTAAGGGCCAAGCCATAGGTTGTCAAATTTTCCATGCTTGCCCTTTTCTTCCCTCCTTGAGTCCCATTTTAAAACTTTGTCCCCCATCTTGAAATCGCTGGCCTTTGTTCTTCTGTCAAAAAGCCTTTTTATACTGTCTTGTTTCTGCAATGCTTTGTTATACACTTCCTCCCCGGTTTGCTGAAGATGAATGGTCTGATTTATTCTTCTCGTCATGTCATTTTCTTCAGTCTGCAACTCTTGAATCAACTTCATCACTGGTACACCAAGGCTATTTGGAAAAATTGCATCAGTACCACACATAATCTAGAAAGGTGACATACCAATAGATTCCTTCAAAGTTAATCTGTCAGCCCAAAGTGCATGGGCCAGCTTTGTGTGACAAGACTTTTTATTATCCTCCAACAGTTTTTAGATTATGTTCACTAAGGTTTTGTTTGAAGATTCAGCAAGTCCATTACCTTGAGAGTAATAGGCTGTGGAATTCCCCAATGATATCTGATATCTATGACAAAAGTCAACCATCCTCTTTGATCCAAATGTTGTTGCGTTATCAATGATAATTTTGGTAGGAAAGCCAAATCTGGAGAGAATTTTAGTCTCTATGAACTTTATGATAACTGAATCATTGGCCTGCCTACAAGGAATGGCTTCTATCCACTTGGTGAAATAGTCTATGGCAATAAGAATCCATCTATGCTGGGCAGAAGATGGTGGATGGATTTCTCCTATGAAGTCAAGTCCCCACTGTTGAAAAGGAGCTTCAACAGTGATTGGATGCAGAGGCAGGGGTAAAAATTTTCTTTTTCCTTCAAACAATTGGCACTTATGGTAGGCAATGATCATCTTGTGGATATCAGGAAAAAGAGTAGGCCAATAGAAACCAACCCTCAAAATTTTGTTGGCTATTGATTTCTAGTACAAATGACCCCCACACTCTCCTTCATGGAATTCCTGCTTAACCTTCTCTGCATCAAACTCAGGCAAACATTTAAGAAATATACCACTTGCATTTTTCCAATAAAGACATCTATCTATAATGCAATAGTTTACTGCTTTCAGCTTCAAGAACCTTGCCTTTGTTTTTGATAAACCAGGAGGTGTACTTAAATTGAGCACAACATAAACAATATCAGCATACCAAGAAGAATTCATAAAATGATCTTCAACAACGGGAGTTGAGAGTTTTTCTTGGTTATCCAAAGCATTAATCATATTAATATCAAGAACTTCACAATTTGAATCAGCCATTAATCTAGCAAGACCTTGGCCTTTGATGAGCTTAGTGGGTTTTATCTCTAAATCATATTCAAGAATAACAGCAATCCACTTACCTCTCTTACCATCTGGGTCCTATGTTAGAATGTCCTTAACAACTGAATTTGGGACAAAGGCAATGATATGAGAGTGAAGGATGTATACCCTGAATTCTTTTAAAGCCTTAACCAAAGCAAAAGCTTTCTTCTCCATGATGTTAGACTTCAATGGGGCATCCCTCAATGCCTTACTAAAGAATGCAATAGGCTGCTCTTGTCCTTGTGGATTTTTCTGCAAAAGGACAACAGCTATGGTATGTTCTGATGCAAATGAGAAAATGTAAAAATCCTTTGAAAAATCAGGACTTATCAGAACCGGTGTTTTGGTTAATGCTTGTTTCACCAGCTTAAAGGATGTCCTTGCTTCCAAGGTCCATTTTACCCCTTGATCCTTCTTTAACATGTTTGTGATATTCCTAAGGAGCTCAGCCAAGTTGGGGATGAACCTTCTCAAAAAGTTAATCTTTCCAATGAAAGACTGCAACTCTTTTATGTTTCGAGGATGAGATATTTGCAATATGGCCTCAATCCTCTCTGGATCTATCTTTATACCCTCCTCAGAAATAATGTGCCCAAGAATTTTACCTTCTTGGAGACCGAATAGTGTCTTCTTAGGGTTTAAGGATATTCCAAAATTTCTGCATTTCTCGAGAACTATTCTCAAATGTTATAAGTGTTCTTCATCTGTTTTTGAAAACACAGTTACATCATCAAGATAGATAATGATGAAGAATCTGAGTTCTTCAGAGAATGTTATGTCCATGGCTCTCTGAAAGGTTGCTCCAGCATTCATTAGACCAAAAGGCATTTTCATATACATGAAAGTGCCCCATGGTGTAGTAGAAGTTGTCTTTAATTGATCGGCAGGGTGAACTAAGATCTGATTATACCCTGAATAGCCATCAAGCAAACAAATTCTTTTGGACCCTACCACCCTTTGTAGAATATGATCCATTTTTGGTAAAGGGTAGTTGTCTTTCAATGAAACTTTGTTTAAATCTCTAAAATATATACAAAGCTTGATTTCTCCAGTCTTCTTCCTAACAGACACCAGATTAGATACCCATTCAGAATATCTAATAGGGACAATAATACCAGCATCATACATCTTCATGATTTCCTTCTTGACCAAAGGCAGTTGTACAGGGTTTATTCTGCACGGTTTATGTTTGAATGGTTTTTGGTTTTCTCTAAGAGGGATTTTGTGATGTATTATTTCAGTGTCATAGGACTTAAGATCTTCGTAACTCCATGCAAAAACATCAGAAAATTCTTTGAACAACTCTGTGTATTTGAGTTTAATGTGATCTGGCAATGTTTTGGACAGTTTGATCATCTTTGGTTTCTCTTCACTGCCTATATTGCGCTCCTCCACTTCAGTCTCTACAGGTTCCAGTTTAGGTTTTTTGGCCACATCATTAAAATCAAACAACTCTTCTAAAGGTGCTAGACCACTTGGCAAACTTCCATCTTTAGAATGCAGAGTTTTTAATTCCTCTGTTTCTGATTCTGCACTCAATTCTGTTTTGTTTCTAAGTTTGATAGTCTGAAGGTTAATATTTACAAGCTCAGGAGAAGGTTCTTCTTCACCAAGAAAATTTTCTTCACTGCGGTCTGTATCATAGTCTGAATCTGAACTATGCAGTTCAAATTCATTTCTGAATTGCATGAAGTCTTCTATTTGTTTATCTCCATCAAACACCTACCAATATTTTTTATTATCAGGCACAGCTGGTCTAAATTTTATCTAAGCTGAGCAATATTCTGTCTCATATGGCGTTAGACATGTCCTAGCTGCAAAGGCTAATTGTGGGCTATAAGATTTCTTTTTCTCGGGAAAAAAATCAATTCGGACTCCTCAAATGTTTTCAAAAGATCCATGACATAATTCCGGTAGGCCCTAAGTCTGGGATGATTTGCATTATACTCCCCATTGACTTGCCTAATAATCAATTCATAATCCCCATACACACTGATTCTCTGGGCTCCTAAATTTTTTAACAAATGTAAGCCTAAGAGCAGGGATGCATACTTCGCTATGTTATTATAACATTGAAAGTTTAACTTGCATGGAATGCATTCTGTGTGTTTGCTTTCAGTGTTGCAGATCCAAACGCCTGCACCAGCATTAGTTCTAGTGCACGACCCATCAAAATACATGCTCCACAGAGGACTTTTATCAGTTTTATCTGTTTGGTGAATGTCCTCATCAACTATCGTGCTTCCAGATGCTTCTTGAATATCAGCACTAAATTGTTTTTGTTTTAAATCCTCAAGTTTCTCATCGGGTTGAGGATTTTTCTCTTGACTATCAAGATTTAAGTCTTATGGATTGATGACTTGTAGTCAAGACCTGTAATTGGTTTTCTAATGTTTTCAAATACAGCAAACTGCTTAGACACTTTAGCATTATGTTCCTCTTCCTCCCTTTTGGTCACTAATTTTGTTAAAGTGATTTTTTCAGTAAGTGTTTCATCATTAAACATGATAAAAGAATCAAGGCTTGTACTTACAGAATACAGAGGAGAGTTTTGTGGTCTGTCTTGAATTTTAACTGTGTATTGCATATGGGACTCCCTGTAAAGTCTTCTAGTCTGATTGAAAACAGGGATAGTCGCATAGGTCATGTCCATTTGCATGGTCCCCCGTAACTTAGCCCCCCAGGATCTTGATAATAACATTCCATACTTTGGGGGTACATCAGCCACAACAATATCCATAACTAAAGACTCAATGGCTGGAATCTAGGCTAAGTTAACACAGAGGTCTTTGATCAACCCTAGACATTTTACTCTGCTTGAATCAAAGGAGTAGAGGTATTTGTAGGGTCTGGTGATTTCAAGACCCAGGCTCTCCATTACAACTTTTGGCATTGAATTATGGGAAGCCCCTGAGTCATGCATAGAGTTGTGTAGAAGTTTTTCATGAACGTTCAAACTTACATAAAAGGGAGGAACAAGTCCTTCTTGATATTTACCTTCAATATTTGGACCAAAAATAAGCTTTGGTTGGTCATCATTAAAATTGAGAGTGTCCTCATTTTCTTCTATGTTTAAAGCCTTCAAAATCTGGGTCTTATATACATGTTGGGCAGCCAACTCGGTCAAGGGAACAGAGATTTTGATCTTTGAGATTTCCTGTTCCAGGCTGAAAGGAATTTGGTTCTTCAAAATACTGGTTTCAGCCTTATTAACTGTCGTTTTATCAGCAACAACAGCTTGCTGATTGGTTCTATTTACACTTGTCACAATAGTTGAAACATGAGTACTATATAAAGTGTTAGTACTACTAATGTCTGCACTCCGTTTTTCAAGATTTTGAGTGTCTTTCTCTTTACCTTTTCCAGAATTAACAGCCACTATTTTATCCTTTTGTTTGATTGTTTTAGGGTTGGTTGTAGTGCTATTTTAAGAAGATTTGTGAGAGGTTTTGGTGTTGGGGGTTTGTTGACTGGTCTTGCTTCTAAGGTCATATTCTTTTTGAGTCTCTATGACGATATATTCCATGTCTTGATAATGATTTTCATCATCATCTCTTTTGTCATCATAAGGTGTGTAAAGACCCTTTTTTCTATCATAATGAACCTCGAAGTCCTCATCATCTACCCCAAATAGGTTCATATCATTATCCTCTGTTATTTCATCTGTTTCCTCAACCTCACTTACATAGTTTTGATGAAAGGGAGGAGTGATATGCTGATCATCTTCCCTAGGTCTATTAGGAGGTTGGTTCCTTCTAGCATTCTGATTCTGGTTTTGGTTTCTATTTTGAAGAGAAGTTTGGTTTTGACTTGCTTGTGCTCTCTCAATAATGCTCATTTTCTTCATCATTTCTTCCATCATTCTTTCCATCTTTGAGTTTGAGGTAGTAGGTGTGGATTCCTCTCTAAAAGATACTCTCTTTTCAGCTTTCATCCTTGCTCTCTTCTCCATTAGGTTGACTTCCACAAAAAGAGCACCTCTTTGCATGTCTTCAAGAGTTGCAAAATCTCTCTCCGAGTGAATAAGTCATGTCAATGTCAAACCCTTCAAGAAAATTGTTTAAGGCTGAGCCTTGTGGAGGTTTTAATTCTGGGGAAAGTGCATTATACACACTGTTAAATCTATTACAATAGGCTTGTACACTTTCCCCGGGGTTTCTATGGAGATTGTTGTAGTCAGCAAGGACTTGGAGAGGACTCTTCCTCACTTCCCATTTGTTTAAGAATGTTTGATGGAAGCCTTGGAGATTGTTGATACTGTGGGGGGCTAGGGCTTTAAACCATTTTCTTACTTCTCCCCCTAAAATCTGAGCAAATAATCTGAGTTTGACAGAATCATCATCAATTTCATTTCTATAAAAGTAGTCATTCATCTTATCCACATGTTGTGATGCAGTTGTAGCATTGCTAGCATCATATAATGGAGTTTTGGACTGATATTCCTATGGAAGATTGAATAATGGTACAGGAAGGACTAAGGGAGCATACCATGATGCCATGATATGTGGTGGGGTTGGGTTTACAAGGGGTGGATTGAAAAGAGGGGGTGTGGGCTGAAGTGAAGTGGTTTGAGCGGTGGATGAAAGATGAAAAGAAGTGGATGGGACTGCAGTAGATTGCTGAGCTAATCTTGGAGGATAGACACCCAGATTATAAAGAAAATGTAAATCAGGAGGTGTTGTTTCTCTACTCCCAAGATGTTCACTTGTTTCAGGAGATGAATGTGAATAATCAGAATCTAACTGATCTAAATCATCAAGGGACCTAGTTCTAAAGGGATTAACTAAATTAGCTTGTGATTGTTGTAGAGCTGAAAGATTTTCAAAGACCGAATTAGCTCTTAGGGGTGATCTGAAAATAGTTGAAGATTCTATCTTAGGAGACTTCCTAAGGATTCTTTCTGGGTTATCAACTATCTCAGGTGGATTAGGGTTAGGATGGGCTCTAGTGTGAATCTTTCTAGGAGCCACTATGTTGTGTTTTTAGACCCAAATAACAAGAAAAGTTCAACCAGGTATGACAGTCTTTAAGAGGTTAACTAATCTGTTTTCACAATTTTAATCCAACAGTCCCCTAACTAGATTTGAATGATATTATAATGATAAGGGTTCTTCCTAGTGGAGTCTTAAGGTCTGTTTAGGATTGTGGAGTCGCCAGGTGGAAAGTTTAGAATTTTTTCTAAGAGGTACATTGTCCACCACAGTGCTTGAGAAATATCCTTTTTCAAGGATATCCAGAAACACAACAAACTCTAACCAGAGATTGATTGGGAGGGCATTCACCAGATATTTCACCTCTAAAAGAGGATGAGATCCGGAGGCTACTTGGCCCTTTCCAAACTCTGTCTAAGAGTATAAGGTAAAACACAACAAAAGGTAAGTGAAATGTAGGACTAAGTGTTTTACCACCAATCTGAAGTATTTTTGGTATTTTCTGAGTTAGTTTTTATTTGTGTGGTTTTCTAAGAATGTCCTAACTTTGCTTCAAAACTTAGCTATGGTTGTGAGACAAAGACAGTCTACTCTTATGGCTAAGCTAGCTGATTTTTCAAGGTTAGATAAAGCCTTATGAGAATCCTAGGGTTGACCTAGATTGTCACTAATTCAAACAAGTTTCATCATGATTACCATTTCCTGGTAGAGCTTGAAAAAACTGATTTTTACTCTCAAACATTTTGCATGAAGATCAAAGGAAAATAAGATGAGAACTCAACTCAGTCCCCAGCGGAGTCGCCAGAAATGTTAGGAATCTGTAATTTATTAGCAAGATTGGCAGAGTCCAATTACAGAAACAACATCGTTTCAACCAACTTTGGGATTCTAGGATCTAGCCCTCCTGAATCCGGAGAGGGATCTCTCCAATAGGTGCAAAGATGGATTTGTCTTTGAAGTTTGGAATAATGATATTAGGCCAGTTATGAAGTCCAAGGGTTTTGTTTGTTTTTTGGATGGTTGAACATGATTGATGTTAGAGGTGAAAAGCCCCAAAGGTAAAAAGGTTCAAAAGTGAGAAGTTGCAAGCAAAAGAGTAAGTTTTGACCAAGAAGAAAGATGATGGCAGGTATTTAGTCCATTGGGCTATGGAGTCATAAGAGGATTTAATTGAAACAATCAGGTTCAAGAGTGGTCCATGGGGTAAGTCATCTATGTCTAAGGATCTCTTTAAAGTTTCATTTATGGAATGAAATGATACATTAAGAAGGGGAAATAAAAATATGCAGAACAAAGAGCAGCCCAGGATCTGGTAAGTACTTTGAAACTAGCCAGCCTTTGATACACTTTCAATAGAAAACATACAAAAACTAAGGGAAACTTGAAGGCAACCTTTGGAGTAGAAGCTAGCGGGCCGGGCTCACCACAAATCCTCTCCCAGCTCTTCTTTACTTGGCTACTTCCAAGACAATCACAGAGATAACACAGAATGGCCTAAGATTTGGTAAGTACTTTGAAACTATCCAACTTTTAACACATTCTAAGGGAAACAATTAGACATCTATGAAAAAAAGACTGGGACCAGGGCTCACCATATCTTCCTCAGTTCATCTTCACACAAAATATACTGAAAGTAACATTTAAAAATAATATTCAGCTAAGACAACAGGATGAGGGAACGCTAGCATTCCTATGTTCAAACTGAATTAAATTATTTCCAAATAAAACAGTTGGAAGAAAACATTTAAATAAAGATTTTTCAGCCAGAGAAGGCTACTGGTATGCAGTAGGTCCTAACACTGTTTAAACTGTTCTTTACAGAAGAAAATGAAACATAATGAAAACAGAAACAAAATCACAAGTTACAATAAGAATAACATCACCGTCAACATAGACCAGGATCCCATAAATCAGCTTGTATTGATGCTTCAAACCAGTTACAATCTTCAAGTCCAGTGTGTCAATTCATCTCTCTTCACAACCTAGCTTATCTGTTACAAGCAGAGCTCCAAGAGCCAGTGAAATCACTATTTATAATTGGGAGTCTTCAGCTCCATTACATTACAATGCTTCAGCAATTATATCAACAACCAACCCCTCACTCATCTTCTACTGAAGTATTTATAGAAAGATGAGGAGGTGAGATCTGATAAAATATCTCAAATACAATTAATATAGATTTAATGTTTTCTTGGCCCTTGGGGGGCTCAATGAAGAAACTGTACAGGTGTTTCACTGTATTAATTGATTTACACTCATGATTTAAGCTCTGTGGGAGCTTTTGTTGACCTTTGAGGCTCTGTGTGATGCCAGGGTTACTCTGCAGATATTCTTTCATTAAATTCTGGGCAGAAGTAACTCTTCGGCTACGTTGAGGAAAAAAATCTGATTCTGCTCAATAAATTATGTTCTTGATTTCATACTTTGAGGTAGAGGTGGCCCTTTAGTCACTGGGAGGAATCAATTTGCCTCCATTCGTGGCGGTGGAGGGTTTTTATGATAAAACACTTTAGGTTTTCCTTTAAAATGTGTTTTAGATTGGGGATTAGGCTTTTGATAACTTTCTTAGCCATAATCCCCGCTGATCTGTCCATTAATTCTCTGTTCTGGTTCATCCTGGTCTTCGACAGTGATAATCTTCAATTGTGCTTGTTTCATGGTTTTTCTTGTTGTCTTGTGGGGCTGTGCAGAGTTTATAAGGCATAAATGCCTGAGAAAACATCGACAAAACATGTATTTTAACCCTGCTGATTATTTCTCTGATGTATTCGAAGGCCGGAGGATCGTCATCCTTGGCCTACGAAAATTCTTTATTTAAGCGGAAAAACATTAAACCCTACAAAAACAAACAAATGTTACAAAATCCTACGTTTATAGGTCAATCTGCATCATAGGATGTGCAGAAGAAGCAGGGTCGTTGGATGGCATCATCCAATGGTCGGGATTTAATCTCAGAATGGTCGAAAAAGCATGGGGGAAGGAGGATTAGATCAGAGCCGTTGATCGCGCATGATCGAAGGTCGAGAGCGGGCAATGGAAAGTCAGCAGCGGGGAATCATTGACTGGGCAACAGAATCGGGCGACGCAATATGGGTCGTCGATCTGCAGATCATATCGACGGTGGGGATTAATTTGCTGCTATACGAGGGCTTGTTTATCGCGAGGGCACTTTGGTTAAACATCAGACACTTTCGGCAATCAACAACCGTTGGATGAGTGGGTCCAGATCTGACGAAGGTGGTTAATATCGCTGGGCATCTTGGTACGGGCTTTAATGCGCGATGGAGGGTGGTTTTGAAAACAGTACAGAGGACGTGTGTCAAACAACATATGGAATCGCTAGCGATTGGGGGAAAACCGCCTTCCACTAAGGAGCGGTGCGATGAAAACCACATGGGTTTGGTAAAATAGCGCACGGGCGGGGGGTCCACAGGAATGGCGCGCTCCGCACTGTCCGATCTGCGGAGCAGATCGACGGCGGAGATTTCTCCATTATTTGTACGGGCGGAGAACTTTGGAAATAAATTAAAAACCCAAAAACACGAATTTACAAAGGTTTTTAATGTCTTTGGGCGGATAAAATATTGGAAAGGATAAGTGCCTAACAGCTTAACAGTTAGTTCTAGCGCTCGGGTGTATGGACGAACAGGGTTAGGGGTTTAGCCCGAGGGGACATAAGCCTCATACATAAAAATATGTATTTTTTATGGTTTTTGAATGATTTTCAAAAGAAAAGAAGGTTGCGATAAGGTTAAAAAGTGGGTTTTTAACCTTATAAAATGAATTTTGATGAGGGGAAATAGCAGAAATGTGGAAATGAGGGATTTTCATGGGGAATGGAGGGATAGAAAAAGAAGTTAGTTTTGAGGAGAAGGAAGGGGAAAGGGATGTTTGCAGCAGTATTTGACTTTGGATTTTTGTAGGTTTTCAGAGGTTTTTAGGATGTAAGCAGCAGAATGGGATCTGGACATAGGCATGAGGCCTTCAAGAGTCTTCAAGAGGAAACAATTTTTGAAAGGGAAAAACTGTTCGTTGAAGGCTCAAAAACAAATTTAGCCACCTTTGGTATAATCAAATTTTACAGGTGGCTAACAGAGTTAATGATTTTGAGTCCTATTATTAATAGGACTGTTCACTTGGTTTGCAGCTGTCATTTTGTAATAAATACCATGTCTCAAGGTTAGGCAAGGTGTCAAAAAGTAGGAATTCAATGTATCTAGATGTGGATAAGGTTATCCTATGATTTTAATTGATCTATAAAGATGAATAAGTTGAAATGCTAAGGTTTGGACATTTTTTAGCAAAAACACTGTGTTTATTGTAAGTGATTGTTTTCAGCTTAATACAGAGTTTTCTACTTAGCCAACTCAAGATTCATGAATATTTCTTGTATGTTCTTGTTCTTATAGCATATTTTCAATATACTATTGCAATGATGTTTTATTATGTTACTCAGAATTCATCATTGATGCTCTGAATTCCTTCATAGACAAACTGACTGTGTGTTTTACTATATCACATGTGTATTCCTTGGCTTGAACTCTGATATGCCTTGAATTCCATGCTAGGTAGATTATTTGGTTCTGCTGAAGCTATTATGACTCCATAAGCTCAACGTACACTTGCTAATATGATTTACAACTAGTTTATATAATTTATCTAGTTTTATCCCATATAGAGTTAGCCATATACATATTTATCAAAAATCATAAACCCTTGAGAGATCCCTCTCAGGTTGAGGAGGCTAAGCCTCAACCAAAATATTGGTCTGAAATAGTTACATGAGATTAACTTGATTGGTAGCCTATCAGGTCTAATTTTGTGATAATAGAAGGATTGAAAAATTTAGAGAAAGTACTCAAAAGATGTATACAGACCCATGTATCTCTGAGTACAGTCAAATGCCATATGATGAGGGAAGAAGGAGTAGTATTGGGACATTTGATCTCAGCTACTGGAATTCAAGTTGATCCGACTAAAGTAGAGGTAATGTTACACTTCTTGGTACCCAAAACACCACTTAGGTACGTATTGGTTGTGCTGCTTACTACAGGCGCTTTATAGATTTTTTTTTTAAAATAGCACACCCACTGTTTGAATTGCTAAAAAAAGATGCAGAATTTTTACTAACTAAAGATTGCAAGACAACTTTCACGAAAATTAAGGGGCTGATATGCATGGATCCAATCCTTCGAGGACCTGATCGGGCATTACCGTTTCACATACATACTGATGCTTCTCAAACAACAGTAGGGGTTGTTTTAGGACAACATGTAGACAAAATATCGTATGCAATTTACTATGTCAACAAGAACTTAATTCCTGCTGAATTAAATTATACAGTGACAGAAAAATAATCCCTGGTTGTGATTTATGTTGTCAATAAGTTCTAGCACTACATCACCGACTATTCTATTGGTTTCCATACTGACCACACAAAAATTAGGTATTTTATGAATAAACCTATTACTCCTGGCCATATTACAAGATGGTTGCTATTTCTTCAAGAATTTGATAATACAATAGTAGATAAGCCAGGAAAATATAATGTAGTAGCTGATTTACTATCTAGAATGGATAACAATGATGAATGCACACCTGTAGAAGATAGTTTTCCCGATGAACATCTTTTTGCAGTTTCTACTAAACCTCCGTGGTATGCAGATATTGCTAACCATATTTCTACAGGGAAAGTGCCTCCTCATTTGTCATACAGGGAATAGTGTAAGATTATTCATCATAGTGCCCGATATTATTGGATGGCAGGGTACCTTTTTCATACAGGAGAAGATAAGCAGATTCGGTGCAGTGTGTCTGAGGATGGTATTTATGAGGTATTGAAAGTTGCCCATGATGGCCCTTGTGGAGGGAATTTTGCAGACAAAAAAATAGGCCATAAGGTGCTACAAATGGGATATTTTTGGCCTTCGTTTTTTCGTGATGCTCAGAATTATGTTAGGAGGTGTGATAGTTGCCAACGTATGGGGCATCCTGGTCAAGCTGATGAAATTCCTTTGAAGGCACAGGTAGTCCTCGAGCCTTTTGAGAAATGGGCTATTGACTTTTTTGGACCCTTTAACCCACCCTTCCAGCAAAAATTCCACATCTTGGTCTGTACTGATTACGTGACAAAGTGGGTGGAAGCCAAAGATGTTTCGAAAGCAACAGAGTAGGTGGTCTCAGATTTTATATTTGAAGAAATTTTTTCTCGTTACGACACTCCAAGAGAGATTGTTTTAGATGGAGGAGCACAATTCACATCACGCGAGATAGAAAAGCTCATGCATAAATATGGAGTCAAGCACAGGGTGACATCTCCATACCGCCCCCAGGCGAATGGAAAAGTAGAAAGCACGAACAAAACATTGGAGAATATTTTGACAAAATCTGTGGCATACCATCGTCGAGATTGGGCTTAGACGCTCTCAGAAGCTCTCTGGGCATACAGAACAATATGGTGAAATACAACCGGGTTTTCACTATTTGAGCTGGTTTATGGGAAGTCCCCGTTGTTTCCAATAGAATTCAAAATTAGGATGCTCAGAACAACTCTTGAAGTTGGTTTGGATATGTCAGATGCCCAGAAACACCGACTAGACCAGCTCAATGAACTAGATGAAATCCATTAAATGGATGTCTAGAGAACTAATACTATTCAACAACAGAGAATGAAATGGCATGATAATTTTATTAAAAATAAGGTGTTTCAAAGTGGAGATTGAGCACTACTTTATGACTCCCATTTTAAGGATTTTAAGGGGAAGCTTTGCATTCGTTGGATGGGACCTTACGAGGTGGACACTGTATTTGATAATGGAACAGTCAGGATAGTCACAATTGCTGATACAGGTGCTTCATTTATAGTCAATGGACATTTCCTGAGACTATACCACCACCCAGCCTCTAAGGATGCTTTTATTAAACAGCTCTCTGAGAAATCTGGTTTAAAGGTCGTCAACGCAGAGAATCCTTCCTCTACACCCTTGTTATAAATAAATAATACTAATAATATATATCTATATATATATATATATATATATATATATATATATAATAAAGAATTATATTGTTTATCTTATTGTCTTTTTGTAGGAGTTACTACTAAGGAGTAAAAATCAAAGAATTTTTTTGCAAAGTATCAGTTGCTACTACACATGGTGATGTTACTCCGATGCATCTACTTGATATTGTTACTATTGATGCTGCTACACCGGATGCTGCTACACCGAATGATGCTACTCGCACTGATGTTACTCCGATGCTGCTACACTGGATGCTGTTACTCGCACTACTGCAACTTGATGCTGCTACACTGGATGCGGCTACTCGACGTTGTTACACCGGATGCTTCTACTCGCACTGTTGTTGCTCCAATGCTGCTACTCGATGCTGCTACACTAGATGATGCTACTCGCACTGTTGTTACTATGATGTTCTTACTTGTTAAACACCATGTTAAAGCATACACATGTTGTATGAGAAGAATAAACACACACACAAGAGACTCAACACACAATGAAAGATAAGCGTGAGGCTTTCTTATTTTTCCATTATACATTATTTACATCTATAATAGAATGGTGTGACTCTTGGTTTCATCTTCCAAGGTCACTTGGACTCCATTGTGACTTTTCACATTCCACACCTACCCATGTAGGATTAGGTGTTCCAACATCCCCCCTTAATCTGAAGGGGTATGTGTGAGTCCAAGAAAAGAGTTGTAATACAAATCTGCAAAGTATACATGGCAGCACTTGGGTTGAATCAACTCTCTGAAATGTTGGAAAAAAGAGGTGGTTTAAGGATGACCACCAACACTAGAACGCAAAACTTGTTGCAGTTCCCAGAACTCTTCCGAAACTGGCAAGAAGCTGAAAGCTTCTGCTAGAGGAATTTTCCCTCATAAAAAAGGGAGACCTTCAACCTAAAAGAAGGGAGGTATACTACCTGTGATGGTTTTAGGAATACCAAAAACTCTGGAATGCTTGAAGCATTTCCTGGAACTCAACCAAAGCTGGCAAGAAGCTGAAGGATTTTGCTAGAGGAAGTGCTCCTCATATATGAAAGGGAGACCTTCGACCTAAAAGAAGGGAGGTCTACTACCTGTGATGGTTTTAGGTTATCCACCAACCAAAGATGATGGTTTAAGGTTGTCCACCAACCAAAGGCATGATCATGGGCATCTGTGTCTCTGGCTACATCTTTGAATCTGGAATGATGAATTGTGGCTCAGGCTCGCTTGAATCACTGTGTCTCTGGATAGAAATCTGAACATGGAATGAGAGATTATGGCTTAGGCTCACTTGATCTGACGTCAAAGCTTGTACATGACCACCATTTTCCACCTTGTCAAGGACAAGGTGAGATGATGGAAAAAACTCAACTACAAGTTTGTTCAATATTCGTGAACATGTTCTGACATGTGACTTAAACATCTTCTTGGCTGCTCATGCCCATTTCCAAGAAGCGATCCATCCAAGATGAATCTTGGTTCTTGCATGAGGCTTGTTTCTGAAGCATTTGTCTGAAGCATGGGTGTGCCGACCACAGTGCTTGCATGGATGAAGATCAAAATAGTGATCTTTCATATGGCCAACTTGATCACAGTGTTGGCATTTCTCAATCTATTGTTGTTGTTGTGGAGCAGGATCTGGAACAGCTGCAGGTGAACTGTCATACATAAATCCTGCACTCTGAAATTTGATAGGCTTGGTGTAGTATGGAATATGAAAGGACACATCCTTGTCATATCCAAGACCAGTTCGGTGCTTGTTGTGGACAAGCTCTCCCCAAGGTCTGATGATGGGCTTGAGAAGTGCAGGTTGAGCTGCTGCATCTGCATATACATCTGCTCTTGTGCAATGAAATGAATGGGAATCAACTGGAAATTTATCTTCTTTCTTCTGACGAGAGTCCTTCTCAATATTTTGAACAGAAACAGGTTCAGAATGGTGACTCTTTTGTTGAAGTTCGTCTTGTTGGAGCTGAGTTTCCAACTGCAAAAACTCAATCTTTTCCTGTGCATCTTGCAAACAACTTTGAATGTTACAAAGAGCATCCTTGCTCATTTTTATCACATCATCAACGTTTGAACGAACGAGGTTATTCAACAACACTAATGCCTCATTGATTTTAGCCATTTTCAACAACTTAGGCTCAAAAAATGAAAGGGTGTCGGCTTCAACCGAAAATGCACCCGTTTACAATGTGATGCAACAAGAAATACAAATGACTCAAAATAATTCTCAAAGTACAAAATCTGATCCTCAAATGATGGAGGGAAATCAACAATCCAACAACTCAAATACTGATTGCAACTATGAATGAAGAAGAAATACAATGTCAGCTCAATACAATATCTCTGCAAAATATTTGTATGAATGTGCAACAAAAACAACTGTGCAAAAGGTCCTCGGGGCAACTGATTTCTCTTCTTTAAATTGTTGTTTTAAAATGATGGCAAACTTGTCTTCTCATGTAAAATTCTTCAGAAAATCACCCTTATGCCATAAATCACACAATGTCAAATCTTCAATTTTCTCTATGTATTTAGTCCACTGCTCACATGTCATTTCCTCTTTTTATGTTGTTCATATTCCCTCTTTCCTCTCTCTCTCTGCTGTTTTTTTCTTTTATTTTATTTTTTTAATTAAATTAATTAAAAAATAAAGTAATTAAAAATGGAAATTAATTAAGAATGGAGGGAATTTAAAAAGGAGAGAAAATTTATTTAGAGAGAGGAATTTTAATTGTAAAATAATAAGAGGGGGGTAATTAATTTAGGAATTAATTAATATAGGGATTAATTAAATGATGATTAATGGGGAGAGGTATTATATGGGAGTGAGGGGGGATATTAAAAAATTAAAAATTAAAAACAAATTTAAAAGAGGGGGGAGGTCGTATTATATGGAGAGGCGATTTGTATGGAGTGTGAGAGGGGGAGCTTGTGAGCGCGTAAGGGAATGGCATAGGGAATGTGAAGAGGGGTTGGGGTCGTAGTGTGTGAGGCGAGCGAATCGCAGTGAGGGGGGAGTGAGTGAATCGCAGTGAGGGGGGAGTGAGGTAGCTGTAGGGGGAATGAGCGTAGTTTAGGGGAGAGGGAGATGTGTAGCGAGCAGAGTGGTAAGCTCGAGGGAGGGTAATAAGCTGCATAGAGTAGGCAGATGGGGGTAAGGGGGAGTGGAATGATGAGTGGAGCGCTGCAGTGAGGGGAATGTGTAGTGGGAAGGCCGAAAGGCCATGAGGTAGAGGGGTGTGGGAGAGTAGGTATGTGAGAAGGGAGGGTTGAGCGTGAGGTATGTGAGTGTTGAGAGGAGTGATAAGGGGAGGGTTGTAAGTTATCAGAGTTTGAAGGTTTGGTGTTGTTTGTGAGCAGGGGGCATGGTTTGAAGGGGGGGCGTTGTGTTGCAGGATTTATTTTATTTTTTATTTTTTTAATATAACAGCAGAGAGGTGAGAGAAATTTGTAGAGTCTTCAACAAAAATTTTACAAATCTATAGCATAATTCTAGGAAATGAAATATCTCAGCAGCATAGAATTTGACACTGTAGAATTCAGAAATTTTCAGCAGACAAAACTCAGAAATTTTTCCAGTGGCCCAGTAGCAGAAAAATGGATTTTAAAAATGCAGAATTTTCCAGAAAAGTTTAGCAGTAAAAAACCCAGAAACTTCCAATATAAATAATATTCCAGTAGCTCTTCAAAATGGTGTAGAATTTAAAATGAAGAAATTGCAGGAAGAATGAGCAGTGAGAAAACGTTCAGATGCACAAAGTTGCTTCTCTTCAAAACCACTGCTGCTCTTCTTCAAAACAAATTCTGAATGCTGCCAATTTCTGAATGCAGAAAAATGTCTGCTGCAGAAACTTTGAGTGCTACAAAAATGCCAAGAATTTATATGCACAGGCCATAAACACAAATGGCTTACTCAATGTGGAGCAGGGTCAGAAATCGCCCACTCTGATACCATGTTAAACACCATGTTGAAGCACACACATGGTGTATGAGAAAAATAAACACACACACAAGAGACTCAATACACAATGAAAGATAAGCATGAGGCTCTCTTATTTTTCCATTATACATGATGTACATTTATAATACAATTGTGTGACTCTTGGTTTCATCTTCCAAGGTCACTTGGACTCCATTGTGACTTTTCACATTCCACACCTACCCATGTAGGATTAGGTGTTCCAACAATACTTGATGTAGCTACACCAGATGCTACTACTCGCACTGCTGTTACTTCGATGCTTTTACTCGATGTTGTTACACCAATGCTGCTATTTGCACTGTTTTTAGTCTCGATGTTGTTACACCGGATGTTGTTACTTCGATGCTTCTACTCGATGTTGTTACACCAGATGTTGTTACTCCAATGCTGCTACTCGATGTTGTTACACCAAATGGTGTTACTCGAGATGTTATTACTCATATTGTTGTTACTCCAATTCACATCATTACTGCGTCATCATCCTACCAACCATCACATCGTCTAGGTAGGCCATTAGGTACGTCTCCACGTGACTTTTACCAATTTAATTAAATATCCCATGTGAATATCTTAATTCCGCAGATGGAAAAAATTTAAGTTTGGGGGGGGGGGTTGCCGTCATAGTCAAGGACGATGTAATAATTGCCTCATAAATCAGTATAAAAATTCGTTTATGGTACACCTTACGATTCCCATCAACATGTGGTATCATTATTTAATACATATTGGGATCTGTAATATGTCTCATACACTCTATACGAAACAATTATTATGCTTATTCACCACACTTACCATATTATTTTATGATTTTTCTTGGTTTCCGAGAATTACTATCCATATTTATTGTCGCCACTTTCCATTTTCACCATGTTGTTTCTCTGAATTTGGTATCCACCACCTCGCCCAACAGTCTGTTGTTACAAGAAGTGCTGCTACAAGTCTCCACAGTATGGGTGGGTTGGCTGTGCGGCATGAACCTGAAAACACAGCTTTAGTCCGCAACAATCTAGATGTATGGCAAGTCTTTGTCGACGCAAGGTGGGATACCTACTTTGAAAGATTGCAGGGGTTTGATGGAGGAATCACAATGGAATTCACACTCAATTTATAGGAGAACTACTCGTGGGTTAGAGGTTTGGAATTTCATGTCACAGAAGAGGTAGTTGGAGAGGTTATCACATTAAGAAAACAGGGGCAACAATGGTTTTCTCGAAAATTTTCCCTCCCGGAATTTCTTGAATTGTTCTTGCAGGAAGGAGAAAGTGTTGTTCAAATGGGTATAGGATACAAGCATCGAGCTAAGCCACATCCTTGGAAAAAATTTGTAGGTTTTGTAATCAAATACATAACCTATGAGGGACGAGCCACAACCCTATTCAAGTATCATTTTAAAACTTTAACGCACCTTCGATGTCCACAGGCTTAGGTACATTCCTTGAACATGCCCTTCTTCCTATTGAAACAGTTGCAGCATATGGCACAAACTGCTCGGCGTTCACATCGAATGCCAACAATGCTTTCTAATCACGGTTTGGTGTGATTATTGGTCATGCATGCAATAAATAGGCTTCAGGTCTCCTGGTAGGAATTTTGTGGGTCCTCAGATGAAGAAGGCATCCATTATTTCCACTAGAGAAG